>SDVV010017397.1:0-14000 GCA_016164225.1 Gammarus roeselii | reverse complement strand
ATATATGTTGTTGTTGCAAGTTTTTTTTTCCGCGACAATCATAGGAATATATGTTTAAGAGGTGTAAGTCCGTACTGCATCTTTGTGGAATTTTTGTATTTGAACCCTAGCATGTGTATAATGTAACGTTTAAAAGACGATTTACTGATTGGAGGGGAGACCTAGTGTAGAGGTGATTTACACTCTTTGGTTGTCATTTTGGAGTTCATCTATGTTCAACGTGAATTATGTATGGCCTTGTCGATGTCGATCTTAAGTTCCATGCGTTTGTTTGTGAGGTTATGCGACAAGCTACTCATCGTTGTTGTGGTGTACTTAAGTCATCAGTAAACAGAAGCCTAGCTTTTATGGCCACACACTCTCTGAGACTCATTCTAGACCACTGTACCTGTGTCTAGATTCTTGGTTACACGCAGGATGTGTGTTTGTTCGAGGCTGTTCATAGACGATGGGTTAACAGATGCATAGTACGTCTGTGCATCGTATCATGACTGAGTGTTACCTCTAAATTTGTTATATATTAGTGCTAGATTGCTGAGAAGTGACCTAGTAAAGCATTGTATAGAGTTTATTTTTATGACACAGTGGGCATTGATTTTGTCCAGCTAGAGGCATAGCATCAGTTAGGTCTAGGAATTTATTATATATTTGAATGGTATCATAATAAAATTAACATTATTCCTATGAACTCTGTGTTAAATGTCAAATATTGTTAGTATGGCTGTTATGTTAGTATATATTCTTATTCATGAACCAGATCACGTATGATATTGGACTAGGATTTATCATCTGGGTGTGGTAGGATACACCGTATATAATAGTTAATCATTGTTGCTTAGGGTAGAGTAGATAATCTTATTTAGCTATTGTATAGTTGTTGGTATACATTTTGATTGGTTATCATAGGAATATATCTGTATTAGGTATAAATTTGCCTAATTTTTCATGGAATGTTGGGTATAAAATACGCTTGATTGGATGCAATGCTTCAAACATTGGTAGGTTTTACCACTCTACACTGCATTTTAGTCCGATTCATTGTCATCTTGGAGAACTAATTTACCGGATTTGTATTGAGTGTTAGTGTTGAAATTCTTCATTAATTGAATGTACATCTCAATTACGTTTTCCAATCGCAGGTCTTTACTTGATGATTATTCCTGCATATCGTTCTTTTATAAATGTTTGTAAGACGTTTGCAGTTTAGACACTTAGAAGTTATTGATCAATTCAGGCTTTGTTATGAGACTGCGTTCTAATTCAGAATACACGTCTTATTCGAGCATTCACCAGATCCACTGTAGCAATTTTTCACTATAGGTCTGTATTGAAGACGGGCACTAAACCTAACCCATCCTAATCTGATAATACCAAGAGTTGTATATATTTTCCCCGTTTTTATACTTATGTTAGGTATTTTCTTCATTGATTTAACCTTCATCCTTATCAAATCTATCCACTCGACTCTGTAGTTTTACCAATCTTTAGCAGATGGTATGCCTACATATATATGCAGCGTATGATGGAGTTTCTTTCGGATAAAGATTGGAGGTACATTGAATTGGATAAGATTCGAATAATTAAAGTTCGCACAAAAGAAGAAGAAGAACAATTATGGAAATGCGGGGATCTACATTTATGGAGACACGGGGATGGAGCAGGTTTCCGTATTCGTATCAAAGATATGGTGGGCTATTTGAAGGAATTTGAGAGGAGACTGCTACAAAGTGATGATGGGTACGGATGTATGTACGCACCATGTTGACACAAGAATGCATAAACATTGATGCATCCAGCAAGATCTGTAATTAATACTGATAAAAAAGCAATAAAACTACGAAAAATTCTAAATTAAATTGTTTATATTATCCTAAAAACTCAAAGGATAAACGATGAATTGCACACACTGTGTCAGACGAAGGTAACATCGAAATTGTTGAAGTCGGTAGGAGAATATATTTCAAGGGGTGCAATGGTACTTATAAACCTATTTCAGGGTAAATGATGCATATTTCTGACAGAATGGTGAGATATAAATCAGAGTCCGATGAGAATAAACTCAGACAATATTGGGATTCTGTTGTGGAAGGAAGGGTTATAGCTTGAGTCCTCGATTGTTCGAAAGAAATGGGGTGATGGGGGTCTGTAAACTTTGCCAGAAAGAAATAAAATTGAATAAACATAAATCCACGAGTAACGTTTGGAGACATTTGAAACGCTGTCATCGTGAAGAGTATGAAAAAATTATTGGAAAGAAAAAGGCAGATCAACTGTGCAAGTCGTCAAAGGCTGAAGTGTCAGGGGATATTGACGAAAAAATGTGGTAGATCTAGTATGAGATGAAGAGCCCGTTTGTATGATGGAATCAAATATGAATTACTTGTAACATTCAATCCATCCAAGTTTGAAAAGTGGGTATTATCAATGAAAACAGATGAAAATTGCTTGAACAAAATTGGAAGTATGCATCAAAACTGCAAAGGATAGATCAAAATTTAGAGACGAGCGGGGATATTTGTTGTGCATTAATCCTAAAGCACTGAAAATCATATGCAATCATGAAAAAGTCAATCGGAAAATACATAATTTCTGGGATACAATACGTTAGGATAGGTTAGGATGATTAGATCTTTTAACATAACATCCCGTGAAGCTGATCCACTAGATGAATAAGTATCGTACGCAAGCAGGAAAAAATCTCAAAAGATGACACATAATTCTTGGATACGTTGGCTAGGATAGGCTAATTAGATCTTTTAACCTAACGTGTCGTAAAGCAAGTCCACATTAAATATCTTGTAACAAAAACAAGGGACTTTTGTTCTAATGGAAAAAAATCATAGATCTGAGGTAAAATGCTACAGATGATAACCCCCCCTGTATATGGATACAAATAAGTATATGTGTCTACATTGCGCCGGTATTGACCCCTGTAAACGTCTTCATTATACCGTGACGGGCCCTGCATACGCGTACAGAGGCGTGATCTGTGTATGTGGTGTGTGATATTATAAAAAAAAACATGTAAAATAGAGCCACGTGGAGGGAGTTTGATACGTACATCGCATAAAATAATGACTAAATATTATACATAACCATCAAACTTGAATATAAATATATAATTATTGGTTAAGTTGGTTAGGATGACAAGATCTTTAAACCTATTATCGCGTATAACTGATCCTCATAAAAAAATGCAAAAATTTGTTCTTTTGGAACCTACATGCTGAGTCTCATCCACACATGTAACAGAGATATCGATGAATTCTGGAATTTAAACATCTGCAAAAGGATATTTGCTGGATCAAATTGGAGAAATGTATTCAAACTGGTTTTGATATGGTAAATAAATAGCCCTGGAGGAGAGATTCATACATATAAATTTCATACATAAGCATCAAACTTGAATAAAAATTACATAAAAATTGGTTAGGATGACTGTTAGGTTAGGTTGCCTAAGTATTAATGTATTTGGCAGTGTATGGTAGCTCTTTTTGCATTCATCGATATTTGATCTATGTTGTCGTACATTGATATAAATTTCGCTAATTATGTACCTTAGACATGGTTTATATCCTAGATCTTGTGGATTGCGGACCTTACAATGCAGATCTGTATGAAAAATTGTTAGAGTGGATTTATTCAATATTTGATATACTAGACGAAAATGGTAGGAGCAACACATCCAACACTGCAAAAAAATCTTATTCTAACAGTAAAACCGTACATAAATCCTGCTAACGCTTCAACACTCGTAGCACTCACTTACTTACGCTTACATAAACGTTTTGAACTCGAAGTCCACAAACGAGCGATAACCTAACATTACTCGAAACTGGTCAATATTACTGGACTTGTAACAAGCGAAGTGAAAAAAAAATATATATGTAGGCACACCATCTGCTAAAGATTGGTAAAACTACAGAGTCAAGTGGATAGATTTGATAAAGATGAAGGTTAAAAACAATGAAGAAAATACCTAACATAAGTATGTAAACGGAGAAAATATATACAATTCTTGGTAATATCAGATTAGGATGGGTTAGGTTTAGTACCCGTCTACAATACAGACCTATAGTGAAAAATTGCTACAGTGGATCTGGTGAATGCTCGAATAAGACGTGCATTCTGAATTAGAACGCAGTCTCATAACAAAGCCTGAATTGATCAATAACTTCTAAGTGTCTAAACTGCAAACGTCTTACAAACATTTATAAAAGAACGACATGCAGGAATAATCATCAAGTAAAGACCTGCGATTGGAAAACGTAATTGAGATGTACATTCAATTAATGAAGAATTTCAACACTAACACTCAATACAAATCCGGTAAATTAGTTCTCCAAGATGACAATGAATCGGACTAAAATGCAGTGTAGAGTGGCAAAACCTACCAATGTTTGAAGCATTGCATCCAATTAAGCGTATTTTATACCCAACATTCCATGAAAATTTAGGCGCATTTATACCTAATACAGATATATTCCTATGATAACCAATCAAAATGTATAACAACAACTATGCAATAGCTAAATAAGATTATCTACTCTGCCCTAAGCAACAATGATTAACTATTATATACGGTGTATCCTACCACACCCAGATGATAAATCCTAGTCCAATATCATACGTGATCTGGTTCATGAATAAGAATATATACTAAGATAACAGCCATACTAAAAATATCTGACATTTAACACAGAGTTCATAAGAATAATGATAATTTTATTATGATACCATTCAAATATATAATAAATTCCTAGACCTAACTGATGCTATGCCTCTAGCAGGACAAAATCAATGCCCACTGTATCATAAAAATGAACTCTACAATGCTTTACTAGGTCACTTCTCAGCAATCTACCACTAATATATGACAAATTTAGAGGTAACACAAAGTCATGATACGATGCCACAGACGTACTATGCATCTGTTAACCCATCGTCTCTGAACAGCCTCGAACAAAGACACATTCTGCATGTAACCAAGAATCTAGACACAGGTACAGTGGTCTAGAATAAGTCTCAGAGAGTGTGTGGCCATAAAAAGCTAGGCTTCTGTTTACTGATGACTTAAGTACACCACAACAACGATGAGTAGCTTGTCGCATAACCTCACAAACAAACGCATAGAACTTAAGATCGACATCGACAAGGCCATACATAATTCACGTTGAACATAGATGAACTCCAAAATGACAACCAAAGAGTGTAAATCACCTCTACACTAGGTCTTCCCTCCATTCAGTAAATCGTCTTTTAAACGTTACATTATACACATGCTAGGGTTCAGATACAAAAATTCCACAAAGATGCAGTACGGACTCACACCTCTTAAACATACATTCCTATGATTGTCGCGAAAAAAAAAACTCGCAACAACAATATATGTATATAGCTATATAAATAGCTAAATAAGATTCTCTACTCTGCTGAAACTGACAATATAATTGTACTACAATGGGTATTCATCCTAGTAAATCGGTCTATTTACACAAACAGGCATAAACAGAACGAGCTTTTGCCTAGGGGACTCTCTAACTCATCCTAAATATTGAAGAATGGTCGTACAACAAATATACAATACCCTAACAGCAAGACCAAGTTTGTAACAAATCGTCTGTTCTATATCTATAATAACCACGTCAAATATTGTATCAGGATGAAAGAAGATATATAAAACACTAAAATTAACAATATGTAACTAAATTAGACCTGAAATAATGTTCAATATTATAGATACATACGTAACATATCGTTAATTGTATAAATAACCAACAGATTGCATTATAGATCGAAATTCAACAGGAAACCTACAAAACTGAAAGACCTATACTAAAACTCACGAGATAAAACAAAGCAAGAAGATTAATTCTCTACCATACCCAAAACATACATTAAAAACGTGATGAATGAGAATGAACTAGCATTTAACCAAACAAACAAGAAATGTGAATAAGATACCAAGACATGCAGGCGACATAACTGAAATCTATAGTAAATACGGTATAGTACACACAAAAATCTAATGAAATTAGCCACAACTTCTGTCCAAAACAGGGATAAATTAACATCTCTTTAACTAAAGTAACTATGGCTAAATCGTAACAGATGTGTCATATTTACATATAAAACTACCACAATGATGCAACAACCGACCCATTATGCCTGAAATAATGTGGAAGATGCAAACCTAAAATGCCTAAAACTGTATGAGTTAACTGATCGAAATTCCAAAAACAACCCAAATTCAACATAAATCGATCGATCATAACTAAGTATACATAACATAATATTTTTCCTTACAGTAAATCCATATCGTTCAGGTATTTTCGCGATTGGTGAACCGCGTCAATGGAACACTGATATAAATGTTTCAAAACTGGATAATGCAATATGGGGTAGAAAGATTCTCGTAACGAAGAAACAGCATCCTTAGAAAAAAATATACACATTATCCGCAAACAACCTGAAAAATAATCCTCACTATTTCTATAGATATTATATACATATGAAATAAATAGATGGGAAACACAGAACCTTGCCTGCAATCCTACCTTCAGGCTGGTACAAACAGGGCCGTTCGCACACTAAGGCTGTAAATTGAGTTATAAGACATGCCTACCACACTAATCCTATAAAAGAATATATAGTGATAAATGAACAAAACATACAAAAATATCCCAAGCCCCCACCGCTACGAACCCACCAATCAAGCATCGAATGAGTTAATTATACTCTTAAGTGATTCTTCTCTAGGAATGATTCAGTCATCTTGTTAATATTGAATCTATTTTCCTTCATCGGTTAGCTCACAAAGAAATACGAATGAAGGGGTTACTGCAGGAGTAAGTAAAGCTTAGCGCAAGGGTACTGATTAACACAATCGGATAAAAATAACAATAAACTAGATGAATTTATGCTACTTGTAAAATTGATCAACAGCGAGCAACGTAGAAAATGATATTGAGGTTGAAAATTAATCATGAAGGTGCCCGGAAAGTGGGGCTTTTTAATATATTATACTAAATATAAGTTATTATCAATAAAAATTATCGTATAAATGTATGTTCGTCAATAGCCCCCAAAAAACATTCAGAGGACACAGCATTGAATATGCAATACGACATGCAACGAAGTTGCAACACCCCCCAAGCATTGAAATTGCATGTATAACATGTATAAGCTTTCCGCTCAATGACCCCCGTCCTACCCTACGCCCCCGCTCCCCGTTTCTGCGCAGACCCCCCTATGCCCGCTTGAGTCAAGGTTGCAGCATCGCGCCCTACCCCTCGCCCACCAAAATACTCAAGAATGCCGTTCTCGTCCCTATATACTCTACTCTCATTGCTCGATCTGATAATCACAAACAATCAATCGTCTGTCCTGAACACCAACGTCTGTGAGTCTCTTGCCGACCATAAAGAAATAAGCTGCCTAATCAATGTACGCTAAGAAAAACGGGAACCAGTTATCCGAACGTATAAGAACAAAAGTAAACTAGTTACGAGACTTACTGAAGCAAGAGTTGTGAAACAGAGTACCATTGCTCAACGACATGCGTAATACGGACGATGTGAATATTCAATCGATTATTTTCATAGACACGTTCTCAGCGGCCCTCGACACAGTAGCACCAATAGTCACAAAGAAACTAACACACTCTCCAGTCTGTTGGATAACTACTAAACTCAATCAGGAAATACAAAACCCAAAATAGTTTCAAAGGTTTCTGAAAGGTCAAGCCAACAAAAATGTCGTAAAAAATAACACAGACTCAAATAGCACGGATTTGACCGATGAATCGTGTGTTTTAAAAGTCTTACGAGAGGTTTGCCAACCAATGAGGAAACGCGTAAAAAAACTAATGGGCAAAGCAAAGAGAGATGCGCACCTTGCCGAATTAGAAAAAGCAAAAAACAACCCGAAGCAGACTTTGAACATCCTTGGAAACATCGTGCCCCACAACAAACCAAAAAAAAAGTCTTCAAATTATGAAACCCCTATAGGAATAGCAGAATCATCCAATGAGTTTTTCGCTGCCGTTGGAAAGCACACATACAAAGAAGTAATGAATAAACACAACAAAATTTCCTCGGTGGATCACGAAACCCCGGTGACGCATAAGCCAATTCGGTTCACAATTCCATCTCATAACGACTCATCCACCAAGAAGAGCCAAATGTGGACACCGAGCCCGGTAAGCAGGTTGGAAATTGTTACGGCTATTTATGCGCTCAAAAATACAAATTCTTGTGGGAACGACAGAATAGCATTACAGTACCTGAAGGACGGGTTAAAAATTATTCTGCCATATCTTCAGCTGCTCATCAACACTTCCATTGAAACAAATACCTTCCTTCAGAAGTGGAAAGAAGCACTAATCAAAGCTATCCATAAAAAGGGGAGGTAAACGACTCTTCAAATCACAGACCCGTAAGCCTCATGCCAGTAACTTCGAAAATCTTGGAAAAGATTATTGCACGCCAAGTCCTTCACTACCTAGAATAGGCAAACCTGATCAATGACTGTCAGTATGCATACAGACGGAAGACCTCTACTGAAGACGCGCCACTAAAAGTCTCCGAACTCTGATACAAAACTAAAGACGAAACAGTCTATCATTACTCGTGCTGCTGGACCTCTCATAAGCATTTGACTGCATATCACGACATTTTGCTGCGAAAACTGCATCAACAGAACATCCAAACACCCTGGTTTGAAAGCTATCTGAGGCATCGGTTCCAGTCTGTCGCATAAACTCTGGAAGCCCTCTCGACAATGCCAGAATTACATTACACGCAGACGATGTTCAATTGCTGTTTGTTAGACCAGCAAACGAATTAGAAAAGCTGAAGCCGGATGCAGAAACAGCGCTGACCCACATAAAGGACTGGTATTCCTCAAATGGGTTTGAAGTTGATACAAGTGAAACACAGTGCATTATCCTGGGATCCAAAGCAAATACACGGAGAGGTCCAGAGAATTTGAAGTTGATGGTATGGGCGCAAAAATCCCTCTCGACAACAAAGTCAAAAGTTTGGGAGTGTGGCTTGATCCCAACATGACCTTTGGACATCATGTTGATAAGCTCTGTTCCAAACTGAATGGCACACTAATGTTTCTCGGTCGAACGAAGAAACAACTCACTTTCAGTCCAGACTTCTCGAAATCAATGCTCAGATTTTTTTCACATTAAACTACTCCCCTACCATATGGGGAAAGTGCACGAAAACATTACTCTCAGACATTTAACGAAGTATAAACTTCACCGCAAAAGGAGCTCACGATGGGAACTTCAGAAAGAGCGACCACGTGACACCAATTCTAAAAAAAATCGGGTTGCTGAACATCCAGGAACGACTAGAGCTGAGCGTAGCAATACAAGTTTTTAAAATTCAAAACAAGCTTTCCTGTTCAAACGGTGCGGTGTTGACAACTCGAAAAGCGACCCATCAACTATCAACACGGAATGAAAACAACATTGACACAGAATTCAGATGAACAGAGATCGGGGCCAAAGCTTTCACATTTTCAGGTCCAAAGAGGTTCAACAAGCTTCCAGCTGACATTCGGAGTTGCACAATCGTATCTTTTTTCAAGTAGGAATGTACCACTATTGCTTGCCAGCAGGCAGGGGCAGGCAGAGTCAAACAATTGATGACGATTAACACGGAACTGGCAACGTAGAACTATATTTTCGAGCTCGCTCAGAGCATCAACACTATCACCATGTGAACACGACTCTGTTTCATCCCCGATGGTGATAGACACAATGAGATTCATTATCACTACTTTCGTATTTCCGCAAAGCGTGTAATTTAACGTCATGTATAAAGACAAGGATCTCCTCGCACAGCGTCGCTTTGAATATATCCTGCCCGGATCACACATGCATGGATGGCCGAACCCTCAAACTCACACATAACCAGACAACCTTTGTCTCCCCACGCATCAGGCAGATAAGCAACCAATTACGTCATAAAAACAATGTCTGATCGCCACGCTATGTGTTATCAGGATGGACCGCCTATTTATTATGTAATTTAAATATACTTGGCTATTTCTCCGGTTTCTCGCCATGTTTCGGAAAAGGTGATACTCATGCTCAGTTAAAAGTAAGATGTTCGCTACCGGTCACTCACAAGTTCACTCTCTCGGTTACAAGATGTGATATAACGCCATAAGGTCCAGACCCAGCATCATATGTATTTTAAATTTGCGCACCCATCATCAAATGTACTTCAAATTTGTATATCCATTCGC
This sequence comes from Gammarus roeselii, assembly GCA_016164225.1. Taxonomy (NCBI): domain Eukaryota; kingdom Metazoa; phylum Arthropoda; class Malacostraca; order Amphipoda; family Gammaridae; genus Gammarus; species Gammarus roeselii. The sequence goes on along the minus strand of SDVV010017397.1, from coordinate 3,734 downwards.
ATATGAATCTTAAATGTGTGTATATCTATGTATAGACTTATGGCTTTACAATAATACAATTCCATCTGTACATGAGCTCCCAAACTCACATAGGCCCATCCACACACCATGACCCTTTGACACTTCTACTTGGCGGATGATATGAATAAAGACTGCCCACACGCAGTGATGGACTCTATTGTCACCTAATCCGACCTGACAGTCCCGCCTCTGAATACACGCACTCCAGACTGATGGCGCATATTTATTTATTTCATTGTTCAATAGGCATTCTACGCGTATTTGTGCATATGTATGTACTGTTTATACGTAATCTACATACATATGTTTCTCCGTGTGTAGGTATGCACTCTGTTACCGTGCTACAAAAATCATCACACCGGTTTGTGTATGGACGCATACAAATGTAAATATATTTCTCTCTTGGTTGAATGTTATGCCAGTGGTTCTCTAACTCACATAGACACACCCATACCGTCACACTCTTTGCTGTTCAATTAATTGGGCTGTGGGTTTGAACTATAAAATTCATACTAATTACTATGCAAAAGATTCCAAGGTCAAATAGCAATACCTTATCTCATTAGGATATAATTCGTACTTATTGAGCACCTAAAACCTATCTTGATAGCTCTTTCGTCGTGACACGTTAGGGAACTCAATGTTTCACGAGAATAACACACCACTCGTTTACGAAGAAACCTTTTCAAGTTGATTATATATTATAATAACGATACTTTCTGTTTTTTTTTGTCAGTGACTCGCTGTCTCCCATAGACCCACTCATACCGTCGCCTTCTTTGCTACCCAATAAATTAGGCGCTGTACTGCTGAATTAGCAATTCTCACACTAACCAATTGTCACATAAATGATCCCATTGTCAGATCGCAACACCTTATGTCAACAGGATAAAGTGCATATTTACTGTGCACATAAAACTTGCTTTTATAGCTCTCTTGTCATGACATGTTTAGGCAATAATCGTGTTCGTATGTCCAGCTAGATAGTAAAATGGCTCCCTACCGCTAGAACACAGCTCCAACTACTTAGTTAAAAGTTCTAAGCTTGCCATTTTACCTATTTTCGATTTTCTATGCATAAATTTATTGTTTCAAACGAAGAACATACCATCGGCGTATGGATAAACTTTTTTATTTTACTATTTATTTTCTTTTATGTGAACTCTAATGAAGAAACAAGACCTTTCCAATGACGATAAGATTGAAGGGTCAATCTCCATCAAAGCCAAACGAGGTATAAAACCTGTAATAGTTTGGTTAGAGAGACGAGGCGCTGGAGTCGGCCGGTAATATGCGATCTCTAATGAAGAAACAAGACCTTTCTAATGACGATAAGATAGAAGGGTCAATCTCCATCGAAGCCAAACGAAGTATAAATCCTAATGGTTTGGTCACAGAGACGAGGCTAGAAGTGCGCTGGAGTTGACCGGTAATATGCGATCTCTAATGAAGAAACAAGACCCTTCCAATGACGATAAGATTGAAGGGTCAATCTCCATCGAAGCCAAACGATGTATAAATCCTAATGGTTAGGTTACAAAGACGAGGCTAGAAGTGCGCTGGAGTTGACCGGTAATCTGCGATCTCTAATGAAGAAACAAGACCCTTCCAATGAGAATAAGATTGAAGGGTCAATCTTCATCGAAGCCAAACGAGGTATTGCACATGTGTATTTTTGGAACAATTTCATTTGTAGAGATTGCGAGATTTATTTGGACCTAATTTCCACCGGAGCCTCAACAAGAGTCATCGCACGCTCCCTCGTATGGCACTTCATCTGTTCTGGACATTGGATTCTTCCCGAGTTAAAATGTTGTCAAGAGTTACTATAAAATTTTGTTGGTCTTTTATCTAAAATGATCTCAGTCTCGACACTACAGCCTCCACAAAGTACCATAATCTAAGGCAAGAGGGGACGCAGTAAAAATGTCGAGAATTTATTCGTAGTCAAGGGGACTATTCTCAAAGCATGACAACGTTGGCTTGCGACTTATTAACTGATAAATAAAGTAATGGCACAAAGATGACGACTAAATAACTGATGATTAAAGTAATGGCACGGAAATGACTTATTAACTGATGATAAAATTAATGACACGGAGATGACTACTCATTAACGGATAATTAAACTAATGGCATGGAGATGACGACTCATTAACTGATAATTAAAGTATTGACATGGAGATGACGACTAATTAACTGATGATTGAAGTAATGGCAGGGAGATGACGACTCATTAATTGATTAATAAAGTAATGGCACGGAGATGACTCATTAACTGATAATTAAAGTAAGGGCACGGAGATGACTACTCATTAACTGATTAATAAAAGTAATGACACGGAGATGACTCATTAACTAATTATTAAACTAATAGCACAGAGATGACGACTCATTAACTGATAATTAAAGTAATGGCACGGAGATGACGACTCATTAACTGATAGGGTAATGGCACGGAGATGACGACTCCTTAACCGATGATTAAAGTAATGACAGGGAGATGATATTGGAATCGGCAGCCCTTACTAATTTGATATGGGCCTCATTTCCACCAGAGCCTCAACGTGAGTCATAATAGGCTCCCCCGTAGGGCACGAGCCCTTACTAATGACAGAAATGCTTCTGTACAACGAGGTTCATGATAGTCACTAGACTAAATTACCCCAACAAGTACGTCTGCACGGCCGTTAAAAACACAAGTTTCTTGAAAATATAGACTGGTTGCTATATGACACATAGTGACGTGAAATATTGTGAGCACGACGTAAAGCAAATCTTCTTCGTTACAATCTAATAAGAAGGCACCTCAAACTATTGCTAACACATAGCGCAGCAAACTTACTACAAGAACTAGATGAACTCACACTGATATCACATGAAATAAGACTACTTAGAGGTCAGTTAATAGAACCCTTCAAATACTTGATGGACTTACTAGTGACCTAGGCATAGTGTGGGCCTCTTTGACCGAGATTAGAACCCAAGGAACATAAATAATTAACAAAACCTGCAGCTACAGCCATGAGAACACCAGTGGCTGAGAACTCATTTCCAATCAAGATTGTGGGAAACATTTCTCATACCCTGCCAACTAAGACATTCCATTGTTAACCCATGTGTATATGTGTTCCGATAGTGAAGGAGCCCTGGCGTTGTGGTTTGGCATTCCTGAGGGTATGGTAACACACACACTCCTCCCCTCTTCACCACCGGTCTTTCGAAGCGCGGGAACCGGCCTTATTTCTCTCGAAACATTTCTAGACTTATAAAAACAATTGAGAATGAAGTAATGCAAATAATTATCGAATAAAATATATGTTGAAGATGATGAGGTTATTACAGTAAAGTAGCTAGATATAATCTTTTGAGTGGAAGCGTTAAACCTTTGGTCGGAGCATCTAAAGCAAATGAACCTACCATCGCCACCGCTAGATGGCGTGGTTGGCAGAAAGTTGACTCCCCCCAAGATCTGAGGGAGGCTGTCGCGTGGTTACGTCTGTAGAGTGAAGATGTAGTGCAAAGTGCTCCAAGCCAACCAAGGATAATGCTGCTTAAAAGGGATAAGTTTAAACTAAGACCATTGACTAGTCGATACAGTGACGCAGAGATCAGCAGTAGACTAACATACTGTTAGGTAGGGAATTATTTGTAGTTAATTCTAGTAACTGTAGCTACACCGTAGACGTGACCTTTTGTTTACAAGAATACTA
>SDVV010017396.1:0-14000 GCA_016164225.1 Gammarus roeselii | reverse complement strand
TGGCAGTGGTCAGTGATAGATGTGTGGCGGTGGTCAGTGATAGATGTGTGGCAGTGGTCAGTGATAGATGTGTGGCAGTGGTCAGTGATAGATGTGTGGCAGTGGTCAGTGATAGATGAGTGGCAGTGGTCAGTGATAGATGTGTGGCGGTGGTCAGTGATAGATGTGTGGCAGTGGTCAGTGATAGATGTGTGGCAGTGGTCAGTGATAGATGTGTGGCAGTGGTCAGTGATAGATGAGTGGCAGTGGTCAGTGATAGATGTGTGGCGGTGGTCAGTGATAGATGTGTGGCAGTGGTCAGTGATAGATGTGTGGCAGTGGTCAGTGATAGATGTGTGGCAGTGGTCAGTGATAGATGAGTGGCAGTGGTCAGTGATAGATGTGTGGCGGTGGTCAGTGATAGATGTGTGGCAGTGGTCAGTGATAGATGTGTGGCAGTGGTCAGTGATAGATGTGTGCCGGTGGTCAGTGATAGATGTGTGGCAGTGGTCAGTGATAGATGTGTGGCGGTGGTCAGTGATAGATGTGTGGCAGTGGTCAGTGATAGTTGAAAAATATCCCTGTGATGAAAAAAAATTCGAGTTAAACCCAATGTTTTCCACAAGTGACGAATATCCAAATTGTTCATTAGAGGGAGAATGGATGTGCATGCTGATGGTAAGTAAGAAAAGCAGCGTTTGGACAAATACACAAAACATGTCACGTGAATACAATTTTGTTATAGTTGGTTAGTATTCAGATCACCACTTACTGCACTTATGAACTGTACCTAAACTTCCTAGCTTAGCATTTCCTTTATTTGAACAACGAAATGAATAACTGAATCCCCATGCGGACGATAGACAACATGAATACATATTTTCAGTCTCCTATAGTTCAATTCTAACACCACGAAGCTCTATTGTATTGCTGCATACAGCGAGATGTTCTTACCTAATCGAAAAGTAATTCCACTCTGCTAAAGGCCAAAACTTCGCCGCCTTTGTTGCTGTCTGACCTTGTGACATGCGTCATAACCATGAATAGAGTAGGAGCACGCACTAGTCTCACTGAGCCACAGCACCTGAAGAATAATTATGTCTGGCCACCTCTGAATGACTGCAGCGTCCGAATGAACTGCTAAATATTTGCATTGAAGCTGCGAATGTTGACATTCATTACTGAAACATTATTTACGTTTATTTGTAACGTTAAATATGTCTATGTGTTAATAATTGTATTGTATAACATGGTCATGAGATGAAAAATGCTGAGAAACAAATTGGGGTCAGGGTCAATTGAGTTAAATAAATCACCTCGAAAATCGAACATGGTTGTTGTGTAAGCATGGATACTTAACACACATCGCCCAAATTATCTTCAGAAGTAAGGCTCCTAAGATCGCCCTATCCTCTAGAGGTATGCTAAGAAAAAACTTATATGAATTTGGGGATTGAATAACTAGAACCAACTGACCAATGTGAATACAGTTCAAGTCAAACATTTTGACTCGAAGAAAGAGCCTTCACCTCAGTACCATCAACATACAATGATTTCGCCCAGCAACTAACAATTGCTGGAAAAAAATGTTGGTAGTAGAAAGTTTTTCAGTCATATTACCGAAAGCTACAATAAAATTAGCGAGTGAAAAAATATGACAAAAAAACGTTACCTGAAATTCCGAACCAACCAAAAGTTTTGATCGAAATCACATAGTAAATATAAAATACACTGAAACAATTGATTTATGGAAATTTCGGTGGGAAAGGTTTTTTTTTGTAGGTAGATCTTCCTAAATAAATTAATATAGAGGTGGATGAAAACAAAATGGATTAAAGTAGGAGTAATTTCAAATAGAGACCTACCGGACGTAAGTTATGTAGAAGTAAGTTGGATATTTCGAAATAGCGACGGCGAGTTAAGCAGATATAAAAGAACGGTAACGTAAGGATATTACACTGAGGTAGTTGCCGGCTGCAGCTGAGTTAGGTGTTGAATTAAACCAATGTCAGAGCTAACTTAACCTAAGCTCGATGCTAAGTTTGACTGAATAAGTGGCTGATTTTCGCTCAGGTATGTGCCTGTAGCGACTAAGAGAGATGCCAAACCATCACCACTAGCATGTGCCTCTGTGTTGATTGCTCAGATCATATCACCACCACCAGCCTGTGCTTCTCATCACACCCAAACTGTGCTCATTGTTGATCGTTCGTGCTATATCATCAGCATCATCCTGTTGCTCGGTGTTGATCTAGGCTATATCATCCCCAACAGCCTTGTCTAAGTGTTGATCGCTCCAGCTATATCATCACCATCACCAGCCTGTGCTGTGGTTTGATTGCTGGCCCCATATCACCATCACTAGCTTGTGCCTCGGGGTTAATGGTGCATGCCATATCACTGTCACCAGCCTGTCCCTCGGTGTTCATCATTCATGCCATTTTTTCCCGTTAGATCCCTACAATTACTCACAAACGCATCCCTGTCGGTAACACATGAATCAACCGACAAAAAACAACTTTAATTCATCTATAAAAAATTATCCCAGCCCGCATTTCATTAGAATTATTTGTTGCATGCCTGCTGTCTACAAGCACTAAACAATATAAATGTAACTCACGTTTTCAAAGTGGTATAAATAGTTTCCAAATAGGGACTGACAATTAAGTCTCACCATAATCATTGGCAAAATGATGGAAATTAGATTACGAATAAAATTACAGAATTTATCGAAACAAACATGTTGATAGGTCTGACGAACCTGCTACTATTTGTCAACACTGTAATTGAATTGTATTAAGCAAAATATCCAAACGATATACGATACCTTGATTTAAAAAATGCTTTCGAAAAGTTCCTCACTGACGCTTAGTAGTAAATTGAACCACATCGCCATTCAGAACGAGCTAAATCGTTCGAAACAAAAATTATCTCACGGAAAGACTGCTACGAGTGGTACTAAATGAAACATCTTGCCCTGTAGATAGTGTTCTTTTCATAATATTCATAAACGATCCTAATAAAAACATGCTCCAGAACATTAGCAAGTTTGCAGACGATACTATGGTAGGAGGAAAGTGCAAGCAAAACTTGTGTGTCAGCTGATCCAATAAGACTTGGCTTGAACAAAATTGTTGTTTGGTCAGAAAATCGCAGATAAAATTCAATGTTCGGAACGGTATTGATTCCCGCCACCGAAGGGAGAAATTCTGAGGTCATCATTAGTAACGATCCAAAAAGTAGCGAGCAATGGAACGATGCTGCAAAAAAACGCTCCGTGTGATTTCCGGCGCGATTTCGTATAAAAGTAAACACAATACTCTTAAATTGTATAATGCATTTGTTAGATGGCATCTCTAGTATTTAGTCCAACTCTGGTTCCCATATTTTAGATAAGACGTTTACAAGAAAAGTTATTTGAAGCCCAACCAAATCAATCCCCTCGCTGTGAAAGAAATCGTAAGAAGACAAACTTCGTGAACTCAATCTTTATTAACCGAAGACGCGTCGAATCAGAGGTAACATGAACGATGTGTGGGAGATTACGAGAGGCAAGATTGACGAGGAATAATGATTCCTTCTACACGTACAGAGAAATCGAAGAATAGAACACATTTCCATGGGAATTTTACATAGCGAAACAATCCAAACGTTGAAGTCACGACTCGACAATTTTACCAGAATCGCTGACAAATTATGTTTCGGGTGTAGCACGTTCTAGCACGGTCAGTCTATTCCCTGGTGTTGATAGCTCGTACCGTACTATCACTGCCGGCATGCTGTAGAGTTGATCGTTCGTCCAATATCATCACCTCCAGCATGTGCCATTTCTTCACCACCAGCGTGTGCCCCAGTGTTGGTCGCTGCTGCCATTTCATCACCACAGCATGTGTCCCGAGGTTAATCATTCATGCAATATCATCACCACCAACTACCAACCCGGTGTTCATCGCTGGTGCCATATGATCACCGCCAGCTTGTACTCCGTTTTTTTATGGTCCGTGCCGTATCATTACCGCCAGCCAGTGCCCCGGTGCTGATCTCTGCAGGGTCGTCCCCCGATTATCAGGAGCCGTGGAGCTGCCACGCACTGCCAAGGCTGGGCACGCAATACCAGCCCGGTAATCTGCAATAAAGCCTCATTGATTAGGAGGTCAGTGTGATGGGTGATGGCCGAGCTCTCCCAAATGAGACGGGTTTCAAGGAGCAAACATTGATGCGACGTCTGATCACTAAACTTGCGAGTTGACTGGGTAATGAGTACAATTAGCATCAGATGGTTAGTTAAAAAACTACCTGATGGCTAATAAAGAAGACGCTTGTTGGGTCGATGCCGACGATGTGCAACTGGAGTTGTGTTATCATGAACGTGGATTACTTGGAGGCCTATGATTAGTTATTATGCTGCCTGTTCCTGTTATTTTGAGAACCGACCGTTAACCAGTGTTACAGTCTCCATGGCAAAACATTTAAGTTATTTTTCCAAGTGCGTATCGCGGAATAAAATAGACATTTGTTCTGCCGTACATGTCAGTTGAATTTTGATGAATTTTACATTGTCAGAAATGTCCTCTCATGTTCCGCCGATACAAAACCTCACGGAATAAGGAATATTAATATGAACTCCATCATCTCTGTCAGTCCTTTTTTTTCTCACACTGTCCTAGCTTACCTTTCAGTTTACCTGCATAGGTAGCGTTGCGTATCACCGAGCAAATCAATGTGCGTTCCAATAGATTAGAGCATTCATCATTGTCATAACACAATTGAAAATGCACGAGAATATCTACTAACTCCTTCCATAGCCGCCCTTCACGCAGATGCAGCTAATACGGTTGTTTTTATGATTATATTATAAGTGCACGGCGTTTCATTCTCCATGATGGAATGTATTGTTTTTTAGCCAAAATCAATGTATATGACCATTTGGGAAGGAAAAAAATCCGATACTATCTTTGGGCTTATGAAATTAACCTTTCGTACACATAATTTAATATCGGACTCATACAAGTGTATGAATATAAACAACACTGTTATATTATACTTTACATTGATATAGCATTCGTAAAAAAATATATATTCGTAAACGGAAAATTTACCGACAATAAGAACGCTTTCTAAACACAATGTTAATATAAGTGTAACGTGATCCATTTGTTTAAACGTATATGACTGTGTATTAGACGGTATAAAATTATATGTTAGTATCAATGAATATCAAATAGAACAAACGACGGCTCCAGTTCGGCTGTTGATAGCTTTCGATTATGTAACTCATTCACCGCGAAATTAAATAATGAATCAATGCATGCCTGCATTGCATTTTTTAAGTAATGGAATTAGACAAATAACTGTTTGTGCCCTTATTCAAGAATTAAAATTAAACGCCCTCGTTTTAATCTCATCTAATATCAGAAGGAGAACGGATACGAGCAGGTAAGTGCGGAATATAAAAAAAAATCAAAGTAAAATGTTTGAGAGGCATGGCCAGTGTGACGTTGAGCAATAGGATCAATAATAAGGTCGTTCGAGTTTGAACGGGGGCGGTGAGGAGAATGGAGGACAGAGTAAATTCGTGTTCTGATGAGGTTCAGACGCTAGGGTAGATGGAAGAAGATGGGCGTGAGCGAAAGATTCAGTACACGGATGGCGTGAAGCAGTCTCTCAGAAAAATATAACGATTGTGAAAGCAGCACTTTTGACGAGCCCCTGATGCGCGTCAACGATCATCTCGTAGGAAAATGAGATGATCGTTGAGGGGGAGGATTGACAAGTAAGACGCAGAAGAGTTTAACCAGTTAACGCTGTCGGGCCCTGCTGCTGACACTGATCCCGAATCTCACACCTGACCCAGAGTGTGTGTCGCGGAGTGCTGGCAGTACCCTTTATCGATAAAGGGGTAAGGTTTGATTGTGTGTAAGCCGATGAGATAAGTTTGAGGTACGTCTTCCCGTTGGCCACCCTTGGTCTATAGGATTCGAAATTAGGATCAATCTGTTTTGATATAATCAGTGACTGCAACTTATTCAATAGTTGTCTTATGTTTGAATAAGACCTATACTTCTATTTTATGCGTCATCATAGTCTCTTGCGACGAACTCCTGTCGGAGAAGAGCATCCAAGATCCAATGGGTCAAACAATAATGTCAGCAGTAAAATTTTCTGCCTGACTACGTTTTAAATAACAATTATTCACACAGATTATACATTTCGTCCGTGAGACATCAAGAAGCAGGCTGCTCTCATTCGTGCCGTTTGCCCTACTCTGACGTCATAGCAAAGCCAGGTTTGTTAGTCCCTATTTGCGACATCTAGCCACAGGACTTGACAAGGACGAGGCTGCAGCCCGAACAACACATTTAACTAACTGCATGTACAAACCAACGGTACAAATCACCTCACATTACAGCGTAATGTTAGGAAAAACGTTGAGGCTTTTAGCAAAGATAAAAATCATAAGTCTAGAACATTTATCTCTGTTAAGGTTAACACAACCAATAAGATAAAGTTGGGAATGAGACCAGCAAGAAGAATAAGTGGACATGGTTTTCCTCCGCGCGGCATTCTGTTTGCAACGGAGAACTCGCTCCATATTTCGAAGGGTTTTCATATCAAATAAATACCTCAACCAGCACTGCAATTTTATGTAGTTGATGAAAGAATCTCGACGGGGATGTTATAGTGTGTTTGAATTGTCAACCTTTATGAGATAAACAAGCACACAAAATAATTCCGCGGAACCGGTTTTATATATGGATATGTCTTTTCATACTGTTACGCAAAGTCATAACGAAGGAGGCGTTCTGTCTGGGTATCGCCCAAATGATATTTATCTGCCTCACAACGTCGTGAAATAATAACATATTTACCACTTACTACTTTACTGTCATAAGCCATGTGACAGCCCTCGAAAGTGGAGGCCTGCGCTATTATAAGTGATGGGGCTGAAAAGAAGAGCTGGTGGAAACATGGGACGGCCACCCAAAATTAACTGAGTCTGCTCGGTTCGAATCCTTGCTTTTCCAGCGAGAATGGAGGGTTCGATGAGCGTGGCCGGGATGATAGTCTGCTTAAATGACCGCCGAGACCAATGGTTGAACCCCGGACTCTGTAGTAAGTGTTCCTCTTTCATATTCACTAACATAATTTTGTCTGTGTCTTCTGTATCATAACAGGATGATAAAATATGTTTCTGGTCATTTGACAGGCGAACGATCATTGATTCAAATAACCCATTGATGTTTTTCTTTATTTTTTCCCTTCTACATCCATACTATTTAGAAATGAAATCTGTCATTGTGTCAGATGCGTGCCTCTCTTTCTCCGGGAAATATACTGTACATTGGCCCTATAGGCCCAGTGATGAAGAGCTTGTCTTAGAGAAAGAGGATCAAGGTTTGATTTCAGGACATAGATCCATACCTTCTGTGGCTCCAAGTAAATGGAAGGAAATTCTCCTCTGGTAATTTAGCCGAGGATAGTATAGTATCGGTACTGTAAACAGAGCTGGAATAATTACTATCTGCATTGACAGGAACAAATTTTCCAATGAGTCAATCATCAGACAATTACCAATTGAGTCAATCATCAGACACTGCCTTGAGGTGTGCCCCAGATACTGAAGACTCTATATTATTTTCTTATTCCGCCCCTCTATTAATATACATGACTAAACTGACTCGGATCCTTCGCACTATCCGGGCTCTCAAATGCCATCAATTGATCGGCGTTGGTGTCCATTACATGACTGCATTAGGGAAGAAATTTTCTGGAAATTTTCAGCAAAGGCAGACAATGGGGGAACCCTCGATGCCTATTTCGCTGGTCTCTCATCGACTAATTGAGGGTGGAGGATGATGTTAATGAAGCCATTGATAAATTAGGTCAGACGACATCTCTGAGATTTGCAATTTATTATTCGACCACGAGCAATTTTTCATATTGTTCTATATTAAAATACAGAGAACAGTGATGAATTTGGAGTTAACCAACTGAATGTAATTTACTCCAAAGTTTAAACAAATTTTCTAGTACTTTCTATGCTAAACTTATACGGTCACCAAGGTGCTTAATAAATATCAATATTATTAATTGTAGTTAAGCTTACCAAGCAAGCATTGTCAGCTAATCCTCCTCATTTGAATGCGAAATATCATCAGCCACTGATGCTGTTGATGACTCAGAGACGTTCTAGAATGACAGAAGTCTAGACGATACATTAATCAAGAATATATGCCTGGCATAGAACCCTTTGCTGTGAATAAAATTGGAATCACGCGATATGGTATCTTAATCCATGTGCCGCAGTATAGTTCAACGAAACAGAAGCCGAAACTCTCCAGCGAGCACAGAAACTCCCGACGATTCCACATGACAGCGACGGCCCCTTTGGAAGGAAGTTGCCAACACTCGATGCGAGCAACAAATATGACGCAGCCTATCCGCCATGAACTCGTCATCAGTGAAGGATACTTTAATTTGGTCCTCAGAAGAGGATATTTTGTGGGGTTTGACAACCATGACAGAATTTGAACTGCATTTCGAGCAGAAACGGGACATGTACACAAAAAAAATCAGATTGACGTCAAATAGACATTCACACACCGTTATTAATTTATTGTTTGAAACTTAACTATGAATAATATAATGGCACACAGTGAAAACAAATGATAATAATATTTTGATGTGAGGTCGATGATAATTTTAATGGATGACGCGCCAATGCTTCTTCTCAAACATATGAATTTATGTAACCAAGCATTGCATGACGACCCAAATGTTATTACATTTGTACATGATTAACTTTTTTTGTCTACCCCTGGCCGTAACATGCTGATTTAATTTAACATTACCTTTCACGTCCAGCCCTACTTCATACACAAGTCGCAGCTTCAAGTAGTACTGCCAATAGAAACTGCAGAGATACTGCCGTAGTAGAGTATTTTCCGAAACAATTGGGGAATGGTTTTGTGTTCGTTGTTCTGAGCAGGCTCAGCGTAATGATGGGCACTCCGTACCCACTTCAGACATAACCATCAGCCTGGCACTTGTGGTAGTATATCGGGGGCTGGAAGACTATATGGAAAACACGTCCAGCGGAACGTCTTCGAATTTTTATTGAAGTAGATTGTGCTCATGAATTTTAAATTTCTGCTGTTCTGAAACTTTTCCAATTGTGCATCTGAATTGCTCACAATTTATCTTTCAACACCTAAGGATATTTCTTCCCGTTCAAGAATAGAAAACATAATTCTTCGACATCTTAAGTCCGTAAGGATTAACTTTCAGTCAGAATGTAACTATTCAGATTCTGAAAAGGACAAAGTTCCTTCAGGATTAAGCGATTCATAGTCTGAAAATTCGGTCGGATTTTCCAATTATGAAACTTGGAGGATAACAAGATGAGCTCAGCCAACGACGGTCTCTTGTTTTATGGCCTGTATACAAAAGACGCTATAAAGGGGTGTTTGTATGTTATAAAGGATGCATATACATATAACTTTTTCATTCATAGGTCTGGAGGGGAAAGCTTATACTGTATGTCCTTAAAAACGTACAATTTCATGGAAGAATATCGAAAACAAAATGCCAAAAGACCCTACTTTTCTCGTCCCAAGGTTATAGACCTAACATGTTTATATGTTTTTATATCTATTATAATCAATATTCCAATTCAGAACATTTCTATTGAAGGGGAATGAACCATTCCATGTTTCAGTATTCTAATTACTTCTTTTTTTTTACTGTGCAAATTTGTTTATGTTTGATTTTATTATCAGAGAAATAATTCGATACAAATCAGCTGCTCCTCCACGTCTTTACTAGCGGGGTCATAATTTTTTTCGACGAGTTTTCATCAATATGATACTATTTGAACCTCATGATGGAGAATAAAGGATTTAATGAATCTCCGAATAAGAAATAATATACTGTATTGAGTGACCTCTGTAATACCAACGATATTCAAAAGTAGAGAACACTTAGACCAGCAGCGGCGCGCAACGCTTCCAAGTATTATTGTGCCCATCCAGCATGAGATTTTTCCTTGCAAATGCATATAATCTTGCGCATTCACTTCAGTCCCAGATTAGCTCGCATTCAGAAACATCTGCTTCCATAATGTAAGACCTGGCTTTATGTTCACTTAAACAAACGAGAAAAGAGCCTAGCCGAGTGTAATAGTAATCTCGCTCCGGAACAGAGACAGCCTGGTATAACAGAGTGCTCTACGATCCAAGCAAACATTATAGTCGGGGATTGTCTGGAATTGCTCTTGGAAAAGGAAATTGCGGTCCATTCTTCCTCGAGTTGAGTCAGTTGAGTCAGTTGCTGTTAGCGACGGATACGACACTGGTGGCAGATTCGGAGTAGAAGATGTGTAGGCTCGTGTCGGAGTCCAAAATAGTGTGGGAGAGTGGGTAGCTGTGTGGTAATGTAGGTATAAACAAAGACATGAGATGTTCGAAGGATGATGATGCGAGTGGAATCAGTGTCCGTCAAAATGGAGAACAATAAAAAGAAATTCAGTGTTCAAGAGCCTCGTCTCTCATGTGGAGAAGTCTGGACTGGTGAAAACTGAGGTCAGATCTATAGTGCAGGAAGAGTGTAAATGTGTGCATAGAGGAGTGTTATTAGCTGTAGGATATTACAGATGATGTGCCATAGGACATTGGAGATGTTGTGGTTTACATGGCTGATACGTGGATGACGAGAACGAAAGAGATTTTGATTTTTTTTTCGTTAGAAATTTTTGATTGGCACGGCCGGAGTGACACAGTGGGAAGGATACATAATGTCGTTTGTCAAATTGGGAAAGGATGGCCTAAAAGTTAGAGGACTGAGTTGAGTTACGTGTTCCTAGGGGGTTCGGACTCATGGTGAAAATGCATGAGGGGAGAAGGGCGAAGAGGGTGATGGATGCGGTGATGACTGGACATAGGCCCAACGGGAGATTGAAGTTAAGTGGGTGCATGGCTTGTCACTGGGTTGTGAGAGGAGAAACATCAGAGTCTAGGTAGTATGAGAGCGTTTTATGAAAAGACGTTAATGGAGAATGGTTGTGAGAGAACAAGTTTTGACGAGGCCTTAAAGCGCTTTCCCGCCATTGACGTCTCGTTGAGAAACTGGATGGACGTGGGTGGTGGAAGGCCCTGCAATAATGACGCCCTCAGGGGAAAAACCCGTAGAAGCTGCTGACACTGATTTTGGACATCACTCCGATCACGAGGTGTGGTTTGTGGGGTACTTTCAATATTTAGAACTATAGGGCCCGGTTTTCGTAAGTGTGCGAGGGTTTAAGAAGCGCATGAGGAGCCTGTCCCCTCTGAAGGATTTAGCCTTCCGCCTAAATCTGTATCTTTAACCAAAATTGAGAAAATAATTGAAGTTCCAGTATTCGAAGCTGCTCGAATTCAACCAAAGCCAAAATGTACGTTTAATTATTGAGGAAATGAATGTTACATGAGCTAAAATGTCCTCTATGATGTAGTAGATCCAAATAAGCAAGATGATTGAGAATAATATTTCATTTGAAATTGTGGAACATGTTATCAACGTGAACATTGTCGAACGGAAAAGATTGGTGATACATTACTACTCAATGATACAAGTATTTTGGGACAAATGTTCAGTCTCTTATTGTGCATTGAATTGCCTCCCAGCAAGGGAGAACCGAATCACCACTGACTGTTCTTACTGGGGCGGGACGGGGCTGGGTATTGTGAGAAACAACATTTCAAATGAAAAAAACGGCAGGGGAACACGGAAAACATAAATTCATAATAGGGTCGGAAGTTTTTATATGCCTTCTCTACACGTTAGTTCACTAAATTCTACCGTCATGTGCCAGAAGCAGTACACAACGTATTTGCTGATTTCTATGTCGGCAAGCATCATCACATGCCAGAGAGCATACACCGTGTGAGACGTCTTACTACGCCTGCATCCGTCATGTGCCAGAAACAGTACACACCGTGTGTGATGTCCATCTATCACTGTATCCGTCATATGCCAGAAATAGTACACACGTGTGGAATGTATTTCTACGTCTGCCTCCGTCATATGCCAGTAACAGTTAACACCGTGTGTGATGTCTTTCTCGGTCTTCATCCGTACTACTATGACCTCTCGGGATAAATCATTATCTAGGGACAGCTACTAGCCAGTCGATAGCTTGTTTGTCGTCTCTCACGCACTGCGCTTTATTGGAAAAGTAACAATTCAAGTGTTTCAAGGGTAGCGCGGTTATCGTACATTGTTGGGGAACGTGAAATAAATATAATAATTGGTTTACCCAATGGACGAACAATTCCAGTCAGTTAGCAAAAATGCAAATATCGATACTTTGGTCAACATTGCCTATAGCTATTGCAAATCGAAATGGTCATGGATAACAGTATCATTCCATCAGTTCGATTCTGAATTTTACTTTTCTCATCAGTTGATGAGTCACCAAAGACCCTTCATCGAAACTGCCGTAGATTGTAAATCCACTTTAATAAAAAACTTACCTGTATTTATCTTATTGGCTCACCTAAACTTGTCATAATAAAAAGTACAATGGCATTTGACTAGTCACTTACTAAATTTTTTTTTGTATTCATGAATTTTATCCTGTAAGTAATTCTCCTTCATTTAGTTATATCCAATTAAATAGGGTGAAAGGTATTATCTAAGTGGATATTACATTATTTTTTTCGCAAGCACTCGAGGACGGATCTTCGTTACACTGTTCCGTTCTACGGAAGACAAGGCAAACCGACAGGGATTGACCTGTAAGGGGAGGCGCTGGTACTTTTTTTTTTTTTATTATTATTATTAAATCATTAAATTCCATCGTCTAGCAATGGGTTTTCAATACTTAGGTATAATACATCAAACTTAGTTTTTATATGCACTATTTGAATTAGCGAAACGAGAGATAATACTTCTGTCCTGACGCTCGCAGTTGGCTACGGTTAGTGCATTGGTTCAACGTCATCTAATGTCAGTTAACCATGCTCTAAGGCCGCGTCGATATCCTATTAATCCTTCTACTGTAACATGGATATACTACCTCCATTTGACCTTCCATTAAAACTTAATGTATTTAATTCAATAATCCAATTTGCGTGATTGCATGGTCGCAAATGAACTTCTTGATAGATGTGTCCCATCATTCGTATATGCCCAGTCGTCATGGCAATGCCTCAGTTGATGACAACGTATGAGTAATCAGTCACTGCATAATGCTGGAGCAGTGGCTGAGCACGATGACTACGGTATTCTGCCCCAGCAGGTGTGGGGCTTATTGGCCCCAGCAGGGGTGGGGTTTCCTGGTCAACAATGCATTTTTTATAGACTGAGAATACTGCAGAGTGAATTGGGGTTAAGAAACAACTGCAACACTAATATATGGTTTCATAGTCTCTCATACTGGTAACATTATGGTATAAATGTAATTTCGTCTATGTTGCATATAACAATAAAACCATTTTTAAGCGGAGTGCGATGGAGAATTTTTATCCGACAAATCCCTTAAGAAAACTGTGCATAGTATTCAGAGTTAAGTCTGAAAGGAATACACAGTTTGTTTCACATAGGTGTTAGGTTTATATACAATATCTTATTGGGTGTTTAATGATTACAAACATTGTTTGATTTTTGAAGTGTGTATGCTAAATCTACTTGCACACGGGAGCCAATAAACTGAGTATTGTTTGCACGTTTTAATGTGATATTTGGTTGGGCAATTTATAGCACACTTGTGTGTATGATATTTGTAAGAGGTTTTGATTGAACCAACTTTGTCTGACTAAAATTGAAGGATGTGGCTGATTTTTGCTCTTCTCTATTCCTCTGATGATTATTTTCTGATGAATATTTGTTTTACAGCAATTGGAGAACAAGTCTTCCTCTGTTGGAGAATGACTCAGGTGACAACATATTGAACTGTATCTTGATAATTTTCCTGGCATGAAATGTAGCAAAAAAATGGTATGCCATCTTAAATAGCGGATTATAGAAGATATCCAATTTGAGAT
>SDVV010017395.1:0-14000 GCA_016164225.1 Gammarus roeselii | reverse complement strand
CATATATATAGAGAGATAGAAAGAGCTACAGTTATTGTCATATAGACCCCAATATAGCAGTCTAAAGAAAAAGAAAACCTTAACAAATACAATAATAAATAATAATCCAAATAAATTAAAATGTTCAAAAACACAAAAATACTCCCAGCTAAAATCAAAGCTGGGAAGCTGAAAGTCGCCCGGCCTCCTTTCACCCTTTCGCTTCACCCGCGTGCCTTATCAGTGACCTAGCCCACATCCGGTCCCCGCCACCGATAAAAACTGCCACGATGACCGCTGAAATGTTTTTTGCAAACTCCTGTAGACCGGAAAAAAATAGCGTCATGCAGACATATAAGCTACTCCTAACCAAGAATGATATATTTTAATCCAATTTGATGTTATGTATGTTTTTTAGTCATTATTTTATGCGATATACATATCAAGTCACTCAACATGGCTCTATATTGCGAAGCTTTTCCGAATATGACACACCATGTACACACATACTCAAATGTGTACGCATATACAGGGTTAGTGCCGGCAACTGCACCGGCACCATTCAAGCATTTACGGGGCAACCGTGCCGGCACCATGTAGGCATATTCAGGGTCTATGCCGGCACCTGTGCCGGCACCATGTTGTCACATACACACATTGTCCGCATATACTCGGTCGATGGCGAAACCAGTGCTAACACCATGTAGACCCGTACACACATTTGTACACATTTACAGGCTCGGTCACCCTCTTTTCATTTTACTTTTGATCTGTGACTTCCAATAAAACTAATTCCCTTTCGTTTATTACAAGATATTTAATCTGGTTCAGTTCTTACGTCGTGTTGGGTTGAAAGATCTACTAATTCTCTCCAATCCTTACCAATAAAACATATATTTTTATTCAAGTTTCGTTCATACGTATGATATTCAGTCATTGATTTATAATTTATACATATCAAATATCTCCACTTGGCTGTACATTTTGATTTATCATTATCAGTTTGAATGCACTATCGAAATTTTGGTTGAGCAAATTTCTTCCAATTTCATATGTACGTTACATTATTTCTTTGAATGTTATAATTGATTAATTTTTTTCGTGGGATGTATGTATGAGCGTTGTTCGATACCTCCCATGTATTAGTTTTTAAAATCGGTATTTGTCATAGGTAGACTGTATTATTCAAAATTTTTGGTCATAGCTCGGTGGTGATATAAGATGATACTTTTGGTATAGCTTTCACTGATCAACCTAACCGAGAATTATGTGTGATCATTCGAGATTTCCTCCTTACGTATGATACTTATAAATGATTTATGATATATTCAAATCCAACCTCTCCACTTTCGCTACATTTTGATCAAAAAATTTGCAATTTGAATACACTCCTACAATTTTGATTGAGCAAATTGCATCCATTTCATATGTAAATTACGTCGTTCGTTTGCTTGTTATAGGTGTTAACATTTTATTCACGAATTTTGGCATAAATCTACATCACTTTCATCAGTGTGTTATTCGCACCCAAGCTAACATAACTTAACATATTTTCACCAATAATGACGTATTTTTACACAAAATATGTATGCTTATGTGTGTTGTTTTTTAATTGTTATATACGTTGTACATATGAAGCTCTCCACCCGACTCTATATATCACTTACACTTAGATTTTCCATTTGCAAGGTCACTCCACCAATATCAATTAGCAAATATCGCTCTTTCCAACGTAGATTGTTTCGTGGTATAAGTAATTTATATTCGTCACCGTTCCACACAAACGGACACATGGTCTCTAACCAGGTTTTCTTAATTTTTCATCAACATCTCCTGGCACTTCATCCTCCTACGTCTTACGCCTATTACTATCACATTCAACTTTATTAGTTTTTTAAACTGGACCATTACTTTGTTTCGGATGACGCTATTAATTACGTCTCAATTTATCTGTATTCAACTTTATTTGTTTGCTGCAAATTTAGTGGACACCCCCCATTCCTCCACTATTATTGAAAAAATATAGCCAAATCAAGCTATACCCATGTCCTTCCTCAACAGTATCACAACGTCGACTATGTGTTTGTGCATGTGTAAGTTCAAGCGTATGTACGTGTATGTGAGTTTAAAAAGGAGTATAACAGAATTGAAAATTCAAAATTTCAATAAAATTTCAAAATTATCGAGGGATAACAAAACCAAGTTATCACTTCAATAGACCGACTATTTGGATTTTAAATTTTGTTATACATTTTTTCTAAACTCATATACACGAACATACGCTTGACTATACACATGCACAAAATGTAGAGCCAAGTGGAGATATTATACACGTATACATCATAAATCAATGACTAAATATCATACGTATGCATGAAACTTGAATAAAAAATCTTAATATAGGTAGGAATAGGAGAGAATGACCTGATCTTATCACCTATTATGATGTATAAACTGAACCACATTAAATATCTTGTAATAAAAGAAATGGAATTAGTTTTATTGGAAGTCACAGATCAGAAGTAAAATGGTAAAGAGGCTGACTAAGCCTGTAAATACGTACAAATGTTTGTATGTGTCTACATGGTGCCAGCACTGGTGTCGGCACTGACCCAGTATATGCGTCCAATGTGTGTATGTGTCTACATGGTGCCGGCACAGGTGCCGGCATCGACCCTGAATATGCCTACACGGTGCCGGCACCGTTGCTGGCACCGACCCCGTAAATGCGTACAAAAGTGTGTATGTGTGTACGTCGTACGTGATATTAAAAAAAATCTACGTAAAATAGAGCCATGTCGAGTGATCTGATATGTGTATCGCATAAAATAATGACTAAATACCATACAAAACAATCAGAGCCGAATGAAAATATATAATTTTTGGGTGTGTTGGTTAGGTTAGATTGATCAGATCTATGTACCTAACATCGCGTGCAAGTGATCCAGATTAAAAACTTTGCAACAAATGAAGTGAATTAATTATTTTTGGCCCTACAAACTGAGACTCATCCAAACATAAAATGGAGAATAGCGATAATGTTCTGGAATCTAAGCATCTGCAAAAGGATATTTGCTATATCAAATATGGGGGATGTAGATTCCCCCATATTTGATATAGCCGGAATCTACAGTGATGTAGATTCCGGCCAGAATTAGAAATGAATTTGATTTACTGATCATTCAACCAATGTAATTTGTATGTGAAAAAGGAACAATATTTTCTAGATCAAAATTGTAGGGGTGTATTCAAACTACTAATGATTTGTTAAACATACAGCCAAGGAGGAGAGATTAATATAAATCGATACCATACATAACTATACAAACTTGAATATAAATACATAATTATTGGCTAGGTTGGTAAGGTTAGATTGACTAGGTAATAACGTGTCTGGTAGTGTATGGCAACTATTTCGTATCCATTGATTTTTTTGTCCATGTTGTCGTACCATAATATAAAAATACCTAATTTTGAACCTTGCGCGTGATTTATATTCTAGATTTTGTTGACTGCGGTCCTTTCATCACAGATCTATAGTAAAATGTCAGAGTGGATGTAGTGAATACTCGTTATATTACAAGAAAGTGTAGGAAAAAAATCAAGTTCAGAAATCATATACCAATACCAAAACAATACAACACGACATCAAACTAATCATCTTTTAAATCAAACAACAAATCCAACAATACGACAAAATATCTTATTGTAACAGAAAAATATTGAATACATATTGAAAAAATACGTGTAAATATTCATTGCTAACGCTTTAACAGCCATTACCATCTCTGATATATGCGGCGATCTTACACTTTCTTTTTGAACTCTACAGTCTACTCACGTTCCATAGCCTAACATTACGTGAAACAACACATACGCACACACTCATACGCATATGTACAAATCACCCTTATAACAAATGAAATGAATTATTCTTATTGAAAATTGTAAACCTTTAGTAAATATGCTACAAGTGATGGTAATTTTCGTCTTTCGGAAAGGTGAAAACATGACTGATAATTGAGCGTTACAATGTAGGAATGGAGTGGTTTTTACATTAAAAGCTTATACAAATCCAATAGACTAGTTCTACTAATCAACCTATAACAGGAACCAGATCTAATATCAAGAGGTAAATCATACCAATATTTTCTAACAGTACAGCAAATTAGTCGTATATAAACATAATAAACATATCTTCCTATGATTTCCGTTATTTGTTCTCTAGATTATGTTGCGACCCCTACATCACAAATCTATTGTAAGAATGCTAGAGTGGACACAGTGAATGCTTGAAAAAACAGTTATTCTGAATTTCAGCAAAATATTAGAACAATACTAGAACTGAGTAAAATTTTCTAACTGTACAAACGGTTAACATATATTTAAAAAAAATATGAAATGTGAGAATAGGCATCTAGCAAAAATCATGCAACCGAAATATATAATTGACATCTACAATAAACTGATGGAGTATTTTAAAAGCAACACTCTTTACAAAACCAGTAGACTTGTTCTCCTAGACAAGTTAAAACAGTACCACAGATATTATATCAAGAGGTGAAACATATCAATATCTTGTACCAGTACATCCAATTAGGCGAATTTATACCCAACACTTCATGGAATTAGTCGAATTTATATCTAATGCAGTCATATTCCTATGATAACCGTTCAAAAACGTATACCAGCAATAAAATAGCTCAGTAAGTTTCTCTACTATAGTCTAAACAACATTGATTGAATACTATATACCGTGTATCCTACCACACCCAGATGATAAAGCCTACACAAATATGGAAGGTGTATGGTCAATCAATACATGATGCCGCTGTACACTAACGATCTTGTAATAGATATAAGTGAAATAATCGTGTACTTGAACTCCTAAAGTGAATTGAAACAGGACTAAGATCGTATACTAACATAAAAACCATACCGAGAAAAATCTGACAGTAAAATAAATACCGAGTTCATGCGTGATAAAGCAAATAAATATATCACGATACCCGTTCAATCTGAAAATTCCTAATCCTTACTAGGACATATCATCTATAGTAGGACAAATCAAAGCCCTCTGTAACACAACACAGAAGTCTGCAATGCTTTATTATGTCACATCTCGGCAAGCTTTCCCTGATATATTACAAATTTAGAGGAGACAGCCAGTCATGGTAAAATACCGCGCAGACATACCATGCATCTGTTTATCCAACATTTTTGAACAGCTTCGAACAAAGTCACATCCTGGACACAACTAAGATTCCATACACACGTTCAGTTGTCATGAATGGGCCTGACATGAGTCACAAAGAGTGTGGCCAAAAAAAATCTGGGCATCTGTTTGCTGTCGACTTAAAAAAATCACCACAAAGACCATCTGCTCATCGTATAACCTCTCCAACAAACTCATAGAACTTAGGGCCGACATCCATTTTAAACTTACAAGTTCACGTTGAACTGGGACGAACTCCAAATGACCACCAGACAGGGTAAAACCCCTCTACACCAGGACTAATTCATCCAGTAAATTGTCTCCACTTGCTAGGGTTCAATGACGATCTACCACAAAGATGCAGTACGGGTTTACACATCTTAATCATATATTCCTATAATTTCCGTAGAAGAATCATAGAACAATAATAAAATAACTACGTAAATCTCTACTCTGCCCAAATAAACATTAACCATTCTAATCTACGAGGGCACCCATCATAGTAAACCGGTTTACTTATACAAATAAACATAAACGAAACGAGCTTTTGCCTAGGGGACTCCTCTAACCGCTCAAGAACATTGAAGTATGTTCCTACATTAAATATACAATAAACAAACAACAAGATGAAATCTGTTACAAATCAAATCTTCTATAGCTATATTATACACGTCAATTATTGTTACATGAGGTAAAAGATACATAAAATACTGAAATATACAACAAGTAACTAAATTACACCGGAAATAATGTTCTACGTTGCAGATAAAAAGCGTAATATATCCTAATAATCCGATATTGTATAAAAAAGCCAATACCCTGCAATGAAGATGGAAACTACAGAAAATATACAAAACTGAATGAAATATACTAAAACGCTCGAGGTATTGTAAAATAAGAAGATCAATTCTCTGCCATACCCAAAACATTCATTAAAAACTAAGAAGTACTAGAAAAAAATCTAGCATGCTGAAACATAAAGTGAATGATTTGGAATACTTCTTCGCGAGTACGCTATAGTATATACAAATCTGATGGATTTTTTTCTCAATGGCGCACCAAAACAAATCTCCAATAACTATAGTATCCACGGCTTAATTGTAACAGAACGTCATATATACATAAAAAAAATTATGCAATAACCGACCAATTATGCCTGAAATAATGTGCTACATGGCAGATGCATACCTAAAATATCCTAAAATTCTTACAACTTTATGAAATACCCATTCACACTTCCGAAAACAATACAACTTCAACATATATCAACCGATCATTACTATGTATACATAACGCAATATAATAACTACAGTAAATCCATATCGTTTAAGTGCGCTCCAGCTACTCTCGCTGAGGGGGATATCCGACCGATACTCACAATACAAAAATCGAGTTACGACTACCCGAACATGCTACAGCCGCTTGATAACGATTCATTTGGAACAAGTGGATACATGGCGCCACCGAGATATCAGGTTCAAACCTGTATAGTGCATTATGGGGTAGATAGAATCTCGTAGCAAAGTTACTGCATCAACCCAAAATACAACATCAACCCGCTAACTGTCAAACTAATAAACCATACTATTCCAATAGATGTTATATACAAATGAAATAAGCAGATGGAAAATACACAAATGTTGCCTAAACTCAACATCAAGCTGGTACCAAGCAGAGTCGATCGCACACTTAGGCTGCAAAGCGAGTTATAAAACATACTTACCGTACAATTCCTATAAACACAACATACAATATAAAGAGGAACCAAAAATAAACACAAAATATCCAACCAACCGCTAAGAACCCACCAAGCAGCAACTGAATGAGTCGCTTATACCCTAATTAGATAAGAATACGAACATAACATACACAGAAAAATATATAGAATCATTAAACCAGACAATATATAGAATGATACACACACTCAAAACATATAAATAACGGCTAATCTACCATGGAAAAAAACTGATAATAAGATAAAAAACAAATAAGAGCAGCCACACCTCTCAGAAATTCCAGAGCATGCAGAAGTTTTTGCCCAGGGGACATTATACACCCACCACCTCCAAAAAAAGACTTATAAGGGTATTCCTGCCATGAATGAATAAATATGAATTGAACAAACATTTAGTGACCAAGTATACCCAATACATTAGTCGAAAGGATAAAAATTATTTATAAATGCTCTGAATAATAAGAAGATAAGCCTTCAAACCACGAAAGAATCCCATATCCACGCAGTAGAGAACCGAATGAGTCAATTATACCATATCATTAATGAAATAATATTATAAACATGTAATAAACCGACGAAATATTTAGTCATCAAGCCAAATATAAATATACACTGTAAACACTATAAAGATACCCTTCAAAAACACAAAAGATTCCCAAATCGACAAGACAGATTGCCTTAAACTCAGGGGCCACCCGCCCCCCTTCGCCTCTTCGCGCAGAGCCAAAACCGGGTCTGCCCACATCCGTTCCGATCAACAGTGATGAGATAAGGATCCGACCCTGCAACATGGTATGCAAAAACTCCCGTAGACTTTTATTTGGTTAGTCATGATCCGTACTAATATACACTCCTCTCATGCACTCACACATTCAACGAATCTTAGCTCTTTAGCGCGAAAGGTCCAGCCAGAACCACTCAACACCCACTCCGGGTCAGGAGTGAGGTCCGAGATCAGTGTCAGTGCTGCAGCAGGATCCGACAGCTTTCATGATGCACCCACAGGAGACATTTAGGCCGGGCTCTACCTCACCCATTTCCATCGCGTTTCTCCAAGAGACGTTGGGAAAGCTCAGCAGGACCGCGTCGAAAATCATCCATTCCCAGCTATTTAATACTCACGTCTATTCATTGCACGCTCTTCTGCTACCTCTACACTGATGTCTTTCATTCTGAAAGCCTGCTTAACGTCGTTCATCATCCCCAAACTTCGGGCTTCCTCTAGGTTTACGCCCAGTCACCCGAGCTTTCATCACCCTCTGCCCCAATATTTCACCAACCATCCTCACTTTATTTTTTAAGCAACTAAGAACACGTGAATCAACTCTGTCCACCAACTTCTTCATCATACCCGTTCTAATTTGAAAAAATATCATTTGCCCTATCCCTCCTCGACACACCGACCACGCCTCTCGAACATTTCATCTCGAAAACCTTCAATCTTCTTCCCCCTCTACCACTCTCACCCTCACGTCTCAGTCCCGAAGATCACATAAAAATGTACACCATACCTTCACTCAAGATTTCGCCTCAGTTATCACCAGTTTAGTCTTCACTACATTAGAGCCCAGGTGCTTGAAACACGTTTTTTTCCAATAACTCTCTATATAGGCGAACACTGATTTCACTCACATCGTCATTCCTCGAATAACCCACTAGCATACTTATACCCCCATTTACTAATAGCTTCCTCTTCTCACACACTCTACCAAACTCCGACACTAGCTAACACTTCTCCTCCAAATCTGCCACAAGTGCCGTATCATCCAGAAAAGGCAAACTGACAACTGACAATTCTGCCTATTTGGTACAAATCCTCAATATACCGACCCAATTCACACACGCTCACCTCCCTAATCTCTCAATCCAAGTCGAATTAAAACATTTAAGGAGTCACAACGCAATCTTGTCACAGTCCCATTTCACTGGGAACCAAGCCCTTGTCTCGTTCCCTTCTCTGGCACAGTCACGCTCTGCTTCCAACTTAGAAACTGTGGACCGCTCCCACTCCATAAAAATGCAACACCCTTCACACAGCCTCCCTCCGACCCCATCTTTAGTTTTATAGGTCCATGTCGGCTCAGAACACATTATTTCCCTTCGCAACAACTTTCTCGCTGAATTGTTTCTCTTAAGCCAATCTAATGACTCCTACACCTAATCCCTGTTTTCAGAACCGGCCTCCATGCACCACCACCTACAGCAACAATGTCGGTCACTCTTACATCAACATTAAGCAACTCCTGAAAATACTCAACCGACGTCGTCTCGACATCAACATTCTCCCACAACAACTGGTCGTTTAGATACTCCACCACATTCTTCTTCTCCGTCCCTCCCTTCCTCATTCTCTACACTTCTTTCA
This sequence comes from Gammarus roeselii, assembly GCA_016164225.1. Classification (NCBI taxonomy): domain Eukaryota; kingdom Metazoa; phylum Arthropoda; class Malacostraca; order Amphipoda; family Gammaridae; genus Gammarus; species Gammarus roeselii. Next base: position 4,706 of record SDVV010017395.1, on the reverse strand, counting down.
GGATGATTATCTTCATCTCTGCAACCTTCTTCTCACGACTGCAAACCTCATCTGACATTAGAGTCCTTCCCTTCTCTCCTCGCCACGCGCCACACCTCTTTTCACACCTCCCTATCGTCGTCTTCTCCTGAAACCGCTCCTCAATAACTGCTCTCTGCGTCACCACCATTTTAGCTCATCGTGCCACCATTGCAAGCCTTCTTCCTACATCCACCCACACGGCGCACCACACACATTTCTATCACATCTCAAAAATGCATCTCCTAATGACTTCTATTGCTTCTCAGCATTCCCCAGGCCATGCTTTCTCATTTTGTCGAATTTCCCTTCAACGCCAACTGGAACTCCTCAGCTCTGCTCACCAATTTCAGTCCACTCACCCTCACTACCTCTCCTCCTTCTCGTACTCTACTGTTCCTCTTCTACCACGGGTCAGTAGAGTATATGTCTAGAAAAACGGCATTCTAGTCACTTTTGGGTGGGTAGGGACGGAGGGTAGCGCAATGCTGCAACCTTTGACTCACCAGCGAAGGTGGGTGGAGCCTAACGGGCGAAGACAGGCAGCGCGAAGGAACTGGTTTTGAGCAACCGGACAGATGGATAGCTTTTCCGATTATTCGATTGTTAATAGGTTATATATTTTCATAAAGGAATTAACATTTTAATGCTTGGGTATATTGTATTGCAACTTCGTTGCATGTCATGTTGCATACATGCATTTTTTCAATGCTGGATCCTGCGAATGTTTTTGGGGTAACGACAACATACATTTTATAGATAAAGTTTATTGATAATAATTTACATGCTGTATTAAAGGTTAAGACTCCCCAAATATTCTGCTTGCACGAATGTTGATGTCCGGACACGTTCATAATGTATTTTTCAACCTTGGGATTCTTTCTACGACGTACGCTATTGATCAATTTACACGTGGCATAGATTCAATTCGATTCATGTCATTTTCTGCGATTGGTTTTTTATCAGTACGCCTTCGCTCTGTTTAGTTACTCCTGCAGTAACTCCTTCAATCGTTTTTCTCTATCGCACACCTAGAAAAATGATGCCATATAATAGGTGACTGACACAATCCTACAATAGTATTTTCAAGATGTAAATTTCAGATGGGGTGAGGTTGCGGACACCCCTAGGCAAAAAGTTGGATGCGCTCCTGGAAAATTAAGTGAGATTGCTCATACCTATTCTTTGTCTTATAATCTATTTCCGTATCATGTTTGCTATGTTTGAGTGTATGTTTCGTTACATATTTATTTCTGGATTATAATTCTATACATTTTTCTGAACATATATATTTGTATTCTTATCTAGTTGTGGTATATTTGACTCATTCGGAGGTTGTTAGGTGGAGTTTATTAGCGGTGGGATGCTTGAAACCAGCTTGATATTGAATATAGGCTATGTTTTGTGGTTTCCATTTATTTATTTCATTTCTATTTAATATCTATAGTAATAGTATGGTTTATTTGTTTGGCAGTTTGCGGGTTAATGTAAATATTTCTTAGGATGTTGTAGCTTCGTTACGAGATTCCGTATACTCCACAACGCATTATCCAGTTTTTAAACAGATTTATCGGTATTCCATTGACGCGATGTTCCAATAGCGAGAGTAGCTGAACGATATGGATTTATTGTTAGTGATTATATTATGTTATGTATACTTATTGATGAGATTGTTGATTTATGTTGAATTTGTATTGTTTTCGGAATTTTGAATAGTTATCTCATACAGCTATAGGTATTTAGGCTATTTTAGGATTGCATCGTCCATATAGTACACTATTTGAGGCATAATTTGGTAGGTTATTGCATGATTCTTCTTGCTTTGTTATAACTCGTGAGTTTTAGTACGGGTCTTCCAGTTTTGTATGTCCACAAACTGTTTCCATCTTCGATGGAAGGTATTGGGAATTTATATAATGTTAGTGTATATTGCGTTTGTATCTGTTATTTAGAACATTATTTCAGGTCTAATTAGTTACAAGTTGTATATTTTTAGTGTTTTATAAATATTTTTTACATCCTGGCACAATGTTTGACCTGGATATTTTATATATAGAACAGCCGACTTGTTACAAACTTGGTCTTGCTGTTAGCTTATCGTATGTTTATTGTAGGACCATACTTCAATGTTTAGGAGGAGTTATATTACACCCATAGGCAAAAGCTCGTTGTGTTCATGTCTATTTGTGTAAGTAGACCGATTCACTGTGACGAAAACACAGTGTATCACAATTTTAATGTCGGTTAGGACAGAAAAGAGCATCTGATATAACTATTTTCTATAGTTTTTACTGTTGTTGTGTGTTTTTTCCACGATAATCCTAAGAATGTACGTTTAAAGGGTGTAAATCCGTACGAAATCTTTGTGGAATTTCGTAATTGAACCCTAGCAAGCGTATAGTTTAACGTTTTAAAAGACGATTTATTGTATGGTGGGGTCGTGGTGTAGAGGTGGTTTACACTCTTTGGCGGTCATTTGGACTCCGTCCAAGTTCAACGTGATTTTGAAAGTTCTTTTAACCGTCGATCTTATGTTCCATGGATTGGTTAGAGAAGTTAACCCACAAGCTGCTATTTGTTGTAGTGATTTACTCAAGTCATCAGTGAACAAAAGCCCATCTTTTTATAGCCACACTCTTTGAGACCCATGTCAGCACGATTCTTTACCACTGTACTAGTGTATAGATTCTTGATTATATATAGGATGTAACTTTGCTCGATGTTGTTCAGAGATGATTGACTAAACAGATGCATGGCACGTCCGAGGTATTGTATCGTGTCTGGATGTTACCTCTAAATTTGTTACATATTAGTGATAGATTGCTGAGAGGTGACCTAGTAAAGCATTATTGAGTTTGTTGTTACGACACAGTGGGGCATGGATTTCGTCCTGCTAGAGGCAGAGGATAAGTTAGGTCTAGGAATTTCTTACAGATTTGAACAGTTATCGTAGTACAAATAACATTATTCGCATTAACTCAGTGTTAAATGTCAGATATTTTTGGTATGGCTTATATGTTAGTACATGATCTTTGTCATGAACCAGATCACGTAGGATATTGGAGTAGGATTTATCATCAGGGTGTGGTAGGATACACCGTATATAATAGTCAATCCTTGTCGGTAAGGGTAGAGTAGAGAATCTTATTTAGCTATTTTTATAGTTGTTGTTATATGTTTTGATTGGTTATCAGAGGAATATATCTAAATCAGGCATAAATTCGCCTATTTTCATGGAATGTTGGGTATAAAATACGCTTAATTGGATGTAATGATCCAAAATATTGATTTGTTTTACCTCTTAACTCTGGTTACATGTCGTCTTGGACAGCTGATCTGTCGGTTTTGTGAAGTGTTAGTGTTAAAATTGTTCAATAATTTAATGTTTGTAGGACGTTTGCAGTTTATACACTTAGAAGTCATTGATTAATTCAGGCTTGTTATGAGATTTCATTCCAATTCAGAATATATGTCTTGTTGTGAGCATTCACAATATCCACTGTAGCATTTTTCACCTTTGGCTTGTGATAATGCCCGTGAACCTAACTCATCCTAACCTTATCTAACCAAAAAATATTTTACCCTGGTTTTCATACTTATGTTAGGTATTTTTTCATTGATTTAAGCTTTATTCTTATCAAGTCTATCCACTTGACTCTGTAGTCTTAGCAATCTTTGGCACATTGTGTGCCTACATATATATACTTTTTTCACTTTGCTTGTTACAAGTCCAGTGATATCGACCAGTTTCAAGTAATGTTATGTGATCGCTCGTTAGTAGACTGTAGAGTTTAAAACGTTTATTTATGCTTCCCGCACACGTCAGTGATGGATAAGTTAGCAAGTTTTTATACGGTTTTACTGGTAGAATAAGATTGTTTTATAGTGTTGGATGTGTTGCTTCTACCATTTTCGTCTTTTATAACGATATTTGAACAAATACACTGTAACATTTTTAATACAGACCTCTAATGTAAGGTCCGCAGTCAACAAGATCTAGGATATAAACCATGTCTAAGGTTTACAATTAGCGAAATTTATACATACAGGATCGTCAGCGTCACTGCATTGGCACATGTATTAGGGTAACATATAGCCCTTAACACACATTTTTCTGCAAAAGGGTTACCATACACTGCTAGATGCATTAATTAATAGGGAACCTAACCTAACCTAACCTATAGAACAACATCCCTTGCTTTTGTTGCAAGATATTTAATGTGAATCAGCTTCACGGTATGTTATATTAAAAGATCTATTCATCCTAAGCTAACCTAACCTATTGTATCCAAGAAATTTACATATTTCTCAATCGACGTTTCATGCTTGCATATAATTTTTCAGTGTTTTAGGATTAATGCAAAACAAATATCTCCACATGTCTCTACATTTTGATCAATCCTTTGACTTTTCATGCTTACGTATGATATTTTTTTCTGTGTTTAGGATTATTGCATAACAAATATCTCCACATGTCTCTACATTTTGATCAATTCTTTGCAGTTTGATACACACTTCCAATTTTGATCTAGTAAATCATCAAAAGCCTAACCTAACCTAACTTATGCACGGTTTTCAGTCATTGATATATACAATGCATGTCAAATATCTAAACTTGACTCAACATTTTGATCTATCCTTTGCACTTTTGGTACGCACTTCCATATGTAGATAAATATGTATATGTA
>SDVV010017394.1:0-14000 GCA_016164225.1 Gammarus roeselii | reverse complement strand
AGCGCTGTGGAGGGTGTTGCGTTTGTATGGAGTGGGCGGACATCTGTTGAAAGCAGTGCAGAGTTTCTATGCTGACAGCCGAGCATGTGTCAGAGTGGGGAGCGAGGTGAGTGATTGGTTCACAGTGAAAGTGGGACTGAGACAAGGCTGCGTGATGTCTCCCTGGCTGTTCAACCTCTATATGGATGGAGTGGTCAGGGAGGTGAACGCGAGTGGAATAAGAAGAACAAAAACAATTACAAACAATTGCAAATCAAGCTAACACGAAACGAACACATAGGCTAGTAGGTAATTGCTGCAGACATAACATAAGCAAGGAACGATGCAGCCTCAATCAGGACTAGGCAGAATCCAGTTGCTATTCTTCAAAACTTCGATGGACTAGAAATTTCCTCGCTACCAGTGACACTTCACTGAAACCCTATCACACTCTAAATAAATGGTACCAGCAGCATTTACACCTCACCCTAAAAAAAAAAGATACGTCGGCCGACCCCCAGAAAGGGGGGTGGCCGACGGCAAGGCGCACCTCACACCCTCGTACGCTCACACTCACACAACTAAGCCCTTTGTGCTAAAGGGTCCGGCTGGTAACCCCGCAACATACACTCCAGGTCACGAGTGCAGTCCAAGGAAAAAATTGCCCCTCAATATTCTCGTACACTAAAAACATCTCCAGTAATTAGCTGCACGACCGAAGAAATACACCATCATATTGAATCATCGTTATTCTCAAGCAAATTCAGGCTATGATTCAATTAAAGGCACAAGTTGTCAATAGCAGCGACCCAAGAATGACTCCATGAACTGTGCCCATTTAAAAAAATAAGCAATGTATTTAACGTGAAAAGATGGAGAAAAAAATATTGGAAAATCTGCAGTCAAATCGTCAACCAAGCTTTACCAATGAGGAGATATTAGAAGCCACGAACATCACCGCTCCCATTATTGCTTTTATGATGAAAGGAATCAACGAGAAAACAAGTACTGCCAAGTCACGGAAACGCATAACTAAAAACGCGTGACGAAGAAGAAAATGAAGCAGTTCAACAGCTTGAGAAGAGACGTCCGATAAATGTGGTGCAACGAGCATGAGTGAGGGTTAGTGAAATAAACAGGGAAAGAAAGATGGATGGGGGATTAATTAAAAACCAGAAAAGCCCGTGAAAGGATGTTTCCGCAGATGTACAGTAAAGTAGTAGGCCAAGTTAGGTCTGAAAAGACGATTCTAGTATTACTTCATGATAGAATTAGCAGAATCGCCCAGGCTGGATGTGTAGGGAGAAAGCAGGAAAAGTGTTACAATTAGTCATAACTTACAGAGGAAGCAAAGCGTTGTTGGAAGCTGAGGGTAGTGGCGGCTGCCTAAAACTGACGAGAGTAAAGAAAGAGAAAGAAGCTTAACCTGACACCGTACCTGGATGTCTCGAGATGGTGCTGCTGTTGTTGGAGTTGGTGATTGTAGAGGCCGTACGGGTCATAGAGAGGCTGATGTGCAGCGCTGGCGCGGCTGCATCATGGTAATAGTGATGATGATGAACACAACACAGGCAAGAGCACGCGCACAGCAACACAACCAAAGTCCACGAGCAGCAAGGTCGAGGATGAAAGTGCACAGTTCGCATTTGAAGTATCCAACACAAATACTTAGCTGAACTGTCAGGCAGCTCAACCTCGGCCAGTCAATGCTTGACCTACCGAATCCGGTATCAAGTTGACCTACCTAACAGCTTAGCCGGTTATACAAATGGAAGACGACAAATGCGGACTGGTTAGCACCTGAAGCGTCAAGCAACACACAAGAGTGGAAGGCACTCGCACTGAGTACCTCCTACGAGACTTGGAGCCGTTAACAACTGCGTGGGAACTGCATTTGTAGAAATCAATACAAATGTGGCACGTGCAAAACAACTGCCTGTTGAAGTAAATTGTGAATTGTGTGTTGTTGACGTTAGATTCATGTTCATAGATAATATTAGGAAACAGAACTTGCATAATATGTTTCGAAGAGGTGACAAGTCAACTATGAAAATCTTCTGAGAACAGCTGAAAAATATTAGCTACACGGCATAATTCTGTGAAGATGAAGTAAAAAATAATTAGGTATTTTGATATATTTTACTCAAATTTCTATTTAACGTGCACTCGGCATTAGCATTCACACTACTTCAGCTGCCTGGAGCATTGTTGTTCTTATGCAGCAAGATCTCGCTCCATGTACGAGCAACAATATGACTTACCCTCAAGTCATTATAAAAATAACTCAAGAATAAAGAAAAGTGGCTAAACATCATAAATTGAGTGAGGGAAAAATAAGTCCATTCTGTGACAGAAAAACGCTGGACATATAAACAAAATGCCACGGAGCTACAGTGCTAAAAAAATGAATCAAACACGCGGACAAAAAAAATCTGTTGCTTAACACACACAAAAGAGGAAGCCTAATAGCTGCCACACAGGTGAGGTTCAGCAACAGCAAAAAATATTGCGCAGGCAGCACTTGCAATACATAATGGTTGGAGTATTGGGAAGGCACGTTATCGCAGGTTGATCAATAACCACTGCTTCGGATCGTCATTCCTAAAACATCACATCATTCAACTTTCAACCACAATAACTCGCTGCTCGTATCTCTGTCACTATACATCACTCCAACACCAGGCTACAAAACACCTTCGAATCTGCCACCAGAGCCGTATCATCTAGAAACAGCTAGACTTATTGCCAACGCTTCCCATGTGCTCCAATTAACTTTAAACTTTGATCCGAAACACTCGTGTTAACCTCCATAACCGCTCCATCCATGTTGCGATAGAGACCAGAGACACTGCCTCGTCTCAGTCGAACAACCAGAGACACTTCCTCGTTTTCAGTCTCTAATCTAACACACCTACAGTAATACCTCAACTTTCCTCTCAAAGTCTGGTTGGAGGATAAGAAAATTAGTGTCTGCAAGCAGGTAATTTCTCACATTATCAACACCCGACAACAGTGAACACCGTATCCATCTTTATGCTACACTGTAGAACACTCATACCCAACAGTATCCCGACCACGATCCCCGGAGTAGCACAAGACGCAAGAATGACGATCACAAACCTCACACAAACGACATCCACACAAAAGTTAATCCTAGACTGAACGTGATCCAGGCCTTTGCCTCACACACTGCATTCGGACGCTCCAAGGAATCAATTAGTTTTCAAATCAATCATCAGATCAATTATTTCTTACGCTAACACTTCCTGGGGTTCTGTCATTGCTTCCACACACCTTAACTCCCTACAAAGAATGCAGAACACGGCATTACGCCGCGCAACGAGCTGCCCCTAGACCACATCCATTCCTTAAACCAAGGTCCTCTCACCTTAGCAGCCCCCCACAGCCCAGCCAACGGACATGTAGGCATAAGGCAGTATACCTCAGTGCGCCAGCAATAAAAAAGAACAACAAGGCACAAAAACTGCAGCCGGACGCTGGTTGGAATGCGCTCAATTGGTCGACACATAAAAAAACACCAGTCATGAATTACACGCGACTGCCGAAAACTCAGACAAAACACAAAGATCAAATACATTGAGTCTAGCAAAACTCATACAACGCTTGGCAAAATTCCTCGGCCAAGGCCATCTTGAAACTACGAAGGGAATCGCTTTGCACATCAGAGAGCAGTCGGTTCGAAACCTGCACACAGCGAGACTAGAAGAATCTGCGTTTATAGTCTGTCTGACAGCGAGAAACCCCCGACTTTAAAGAATGCCCACGAGTGCCCATTTTCGGAGTTCTCTCAAGCAGAGCAAACAAACCTGAATCTACAGATCAATGAAAAATCTCCCAACACTTTACCAAATTTAGACGCAACAACCTCCCCATGACAGAAAATGGCAGCAAAGCTCTGAGCCGCTCACGACAGTTCACTCCCCTAGCTCATCAATTTCCCTGGTTCACCACCTCTGCACTGACTCCAATAGTCTCAGATCCCCCAAATTTCTCCCATGCCACCCACATGAGCAGTAGTCCAAGAAGGACCTTATATGAGCAATAAACTAAGACCCCATGAAAACGGAACTTCTATTGACAGTAGAGCAAAGCAGACTGGTCGCGAGAGATTAAACCTTTCTTCTAACACTCTTCACATGGAGAAACCGCAGCCTTGAGTCAACAAGCTCTCCAAAGTCCCTGTAGGCATCAGCAAGCTCAAGTACGACACCATTCAAATTTTAAGTAATTTCATCATCAAGATACTCCATTCAAGACGACTCTAGTATAAATTCATAAAGACACAGTGGTCAGTCAGTGTTCAGTGAGAGATTCCATGAGAGGGACAAACTGCACTAAATTCAGATATCTTTGCAAAGATGACACACCGAGGCGAACTGTTTATACATCGCGTGGGAAACTCAAATATAATTTGAAGTCGTCAGCAAAAGCTTTCCACTTACAAACCACACCCGCTGCAACATGATTGACATATAGCCAAAACATGACTGAACCTAGCACAGACCTCGGTGGTACTTCACTCGCCAACTCCCCTCACAGAGACACACATTCATTCAGAAAATAACGAAGTACACACACATCTCAGCTTGTTCAACAAAACCGAGTGATAGACAACATCGAACGCCTTTGAGAAATCCAGGCAGACATCAACCACCATTCCACTATCCACCAGATCAGCAACCTCACCATAAGTAAGCATAAGTTGATCCTCAGTGCTTCTTCCCACCCTGAAATCAAATTGGTCATCAGACAAAATGCCAGAATCTTCCAGAAAATATAAAACCTGGCACACAATAACCCGTTATAGCACCTTACAACAAATAGAAGAGACTCAATAGTTGGCAATTGAGAGGACTGCTTCTTGAGCCCGACTTGAACAACATGAGATTCCATCCAAGCCTCAGGTAAAAAAAAATATTTCGATAGTAGAGGGACAGAATTCTTCAACAAAATAATGAAACCATCCCCTCCTCTCCACCATCAACTGAAACCACGCCAAACCCACCGAAATATACAAATAACACACCAGCGGCACATTTCGGCTATTGAAACCATCGATCCATGATCCACAGACAACACATCAATGCACGAACAGATATACTCACTTCACAGCTCATGCACTGATAATGATGCCAACGCGGTCCTACAAGGTAGTCAGCCACAGGAGGTTGACGTGGAGGAGTTACAGTTGGCCGGGAGTGACTGTGTCCACCTGTTGAGGCTAAGGTGCGGGCACTACATGACCGTCAAGTCATACCGACATAGACATGGGAACGCCCCTACCTATCTGCGCCTGCGGTTTCAGGGTGCGCCCGTCAGGCCAAATCATATCCTGTCGATGCGTGATCTGTAAGAGCGCGCGCAGGAGAACATCACTATTTTCTCTGGGATGTAGGTCTGATAAAGGGACCTGCGCCGGTCGTAACATTCCAAACGTGCACATGTTGGGGTTATACGGGCTTTTGAGCAGTAAGCCGGAAATGGCTACTTCACCGCAGGAGGAGCCAGGGCTAAGCAAGAACAAGAACTCCGGACCGCTCATAACAAATTCCCGCCTACTCCGGCCAAGCACAACACCCTCCACGATATTTCTTAGTTGACCCCAGCGGAGGCCTCATCCAAATCCACAAAGACCAAGAACACATCATTATCCTTTGCAAGGTGCTTCTTTCAGACTAGTCTTGCTGTTAACATATCATGTGCTCGCCCTCAACCCCTCCTACAGCCAGATATTTCCTCGCCAATCGTCATCCGTAGTGTCTAATCCTCTAGATTAGCACTCTACTATACAACTTACTCACCACACACAAACTGATACCTCTCAAGTTGCTCCACCCCTTTCTGGACATTCGATAGCCACGCCGTTCAAGCCATGTGTCTTCCACGCTTTTATCACTTTTACCGCCTCCTGCACACTTTCTTTAGTAATGGCCGCAACAATTGTTGCTCCCAAATCGCTATTTGTGCCCACCACCCACAGCATCTCGTCTCTCTCTGATATCAACATTGAATTTTCCAAAATACTCTGCCCACTATTTCCCATCATTACTCTGCAACAACAACCGGACGTTTACATATTTTACAACCTCCTCTTTCCGCGTCTCTCCATCACCCGCTTCACCTCCTCCTAGAACATCTTTTTAGCTCTCTTCAAAAGTCTCGCGCAACCTCCTACCCTGCTCAACATCAGCGCCCCTCTTAGCTCGATCCTCACCACACGCATCACCTCTTTTCTTTCAACTCCAGAATTGTCAGCCTCCACCGACCTCACCTACAATCGCTCCTCGAAAGCTCTCCATTTCTGCGTCACAGGGGCTTCAACCTCATCGTTCACAGAACTCGCAACCCTACCTCTTACAGACATCGCCACAGCCACACCACACCCATTTCTCGCACATCTCCCGCATCTCTAAATGTCTCTCATTCTTCCTTATCGGGATTCAAGCAGCACAGACGCTACAGATACAGACACTGGTATCAACTCAGAATAAAATGGTCACCCGATCAAAGCAACCACGAGTCACCCTAACCATGAGCCTCGTTACCATCACGTCCCAATGAATAAAAGCAGAGAGGTCATTTTAGAAAGCAATTTAAATAATTTGAACTAGTAAAACCAGAAAAGAGATTTTCCTTCTCTGACGTGCGATATGCCTTACACCACCACTGAACAGTTTTGAAGTAGACGAGAAGTGGTTCACAGCGGCATGGGTATGACGGTATTAAAATACCAATTTTTAACCCGAGTAATCAGCTCACGAACGCATCGAGAGCATGTTAATATAAAATAAACATTAGGCAGTCAAACAAAATAAGCAAGTACATATAAAATAAACATTAGGCAGTCAGACCAAATAAGCAAGAAACAAGTTTTTTGTGACTAGTCGAGAAAAAAAGAATTGGAATGCTGTTCATTATCTAGAATGTCTTACTTAAAATAAGTGTGGTGTGCACAATTTCAGATTATAGATTCCAACAGATTATAGATTCACCAACAGTGAAATTGAATGATTCAGGAAACAGGCAGATTTCTAATAATGTGCGTTTACAGGGAAACAATGAGTGGAGATTATTCTCGTTGTAAAGGATTCTTTTACAGAAGGAAAAATAAATCTGGGTAGTTTCCATTTCAAATATTGTCAAGTTATCTAGAGAGTAAAAACAAATGCATAAACGGTGTTCAGCTGCTAGAAATTAACAATTGCATAGGTGCAGTTAATTACCAAGCACTATAAACGCAAGAGATTTTTCGTAACCAGGTAAGCCGCCAACACCCTTCAATGCCATACAGCCATCAGCAGAGTAGGATCCCAATGAGGTAGGTTAATAAGGGACGAAATGTCAACGTACACCAAATCAACACGATGTCAACAAGAAATCTTTTCACAAACTAAAGATTACAAGTTCCACAGATACAGATATAGACACTAGGCCGCATCCCCAGAAAGACGGGTGGCTGACGGCAAGGCGCACTTCACACCCTCATACACACACAATTTAGCTCTTTAGTGATAAAGGGTCCGGCCGGTAACCCCGCAACAAACACTCAGGGTCATGAACGCGGTCCGAGGATCCGTTGTCAGCAGCAGAGCCCGAAAGTTTTCACTGGTTCACCCCCGCCGCGCATAATGGCCGGGTCCCCCTACCCACGACCATTCCGACAAAGAGAAGTCAAGGGCGGGAAAGCTCATCAGAGCTGAGTCAAAATCAACCATTATCCACTCACGCCTGTTCATTGCACGCTCTCTCGCTACTCCTACATTCATGTCTCTCCTTTCTAACGCCTGCTTCACACCATCTAGCCACCAAAACTTCGGTCTACCTCTAGACCTGCGACCACTCGCCTCCGCATTCATCACCCTTTTAACCAATCTCCCTTCATACATCCACTCCATGTGCCCGAACCATCTCAGAACACGCGAATCCACTCGGTTCTCCAACTTCTTCACCATCCTTGTTTCAAGTCGAACCACGTCGTTGGTGATTCGGTCTCTCAGCGTTACTCCAGCCATGCTTCTCAAACATTTCATCTCGAAAACATTCAACTTTCTTCTCTCTTCTGCTCTCCCCCCTAATCTCAGCTCCGAGGAGACAATTGGGACAACAACTCCATCATACAGCTCTCTCTTTGCTTCCATCCCTAACGTCTTACAGCTCATTACACTCTTCAGTGCACCCAACACTTTACACCACTCCTTCACTCGCGCCTTCACTTCAGTTTCCGCTAGTTCAGTCATCTCTACATGGGGCCCAGATACTTATAACACTGAACTTCTTCCAAGAGCTCTCCTTTAGGGGGACACTAATTTTGCTCGCATCAACAGTCCTCGAGCATCTCATTACTTTACTTTTACCCACGTTCACTCGAAGCTTCCTCCTCTCACACACTATACCAAACGAACACACCAGCCAACATAGCGTCTCCTCTGAATCCGCAACCATGGCCGTATCATCCGCAAAAAGAAACTGGCTCAACTGCCAACTCCGCCCATTCGCTTCCAAGAGTTCCAAGCCACGACCCAGAGCACTCTCGTTCACCTCCCTGACCACTCCATCCATATAGAGGTTGAACAGCCAGGAAGACATCACGCAGCCTTGTCTCAGTCCCACTTTCACTGTGAACCAATCACTCACCTCGCTTCCCACACTGACAAATACTCGGCTGCCAACATAGAAACTCTGCACCGCTTCCAACAGATGTCCGCCCACTCCATACAAACGCAACACCCTCCACAGCGCTTCCCTGTCCATCCTGTCGTATGCCTTCTCCAGATCAATGAAGGCCCAGAACACATCCTTTCCTTCTGCAAGGTACTTCTCAGACCTGTCTCACTGCACAAATCTGATCGGCACACCCTCTACCACTCCTAAAGCCACACTTCCTCTTCAATTGCGCAGTCCGTTCAGCCTCTAATCCATTTGATCAGCACTCTCCCGTACAACTTACCTACCCCACATCACAGACTGATACCTCTCGAGTGGCAGCATTCATTTTCATCTCCTTTGCACATATATAGCGGGACAATGCAGGCACTGCGCCACTCAATCGGTACCACGCCTGCCACAACTACAAGTTCCAATGACCATCAAATACTTCATGCCTTGATTATCACAACAGCGTTTAAATCAGATGCAGTAACATAATTTTTAGTGACAAAAAGTAAGTCAATGTGAAAAAAACTCCAGGCAAAACAAAGCCGTTTGGCATTAACAAATAATACTGATATTATGTCACGACCTCTTGAACCTAAAAGCTGCTTTGTTTAGCACACTGACCAGTTAGGCTATTGCCCCCATCTACAACGACTGCTACAACAACAGGCCTCACCGCACCTTGACGTCCGAGTTACTAGCACGGATGCAGAACAAAGGCTATGGACAAGTCGAGCGACTGGCATCGCTCACTCAATACTCTCAACCACACCGGCAAATAGCTCTAGCAATTCCGTTACTCAAATACCGTCAATTACATAGAGACAACAATTCCGTAACCCAGATACCGTCAATTACTCAAATACCGTCAATCACAACTCGAGCGGCTGGCATTGCTCGCTCAACACTCTCGACCACACTGATAATTAGCTCCAGCAATTCCGTAACTCAAATACCGTCTTATACATTGGAAAAAATAAGATCAATGAGGACTGTGATAGACAAGTTGGCACACCACTCTCTCAACTCTGGAACTTAATGAGACAAAAGTGACCAGGATTGCTGGTACACTTGGCAATATGTGATTGAGGAGGCAGAAGCTTGCTCACCTGGTATTGAGGGCAGACTTCTTGACGTCGTCGTTGACGGAACTGCGGCCCGAGCGCACGCTGGCTCGCTCATCGGGCAGAGAGATGGGAGGCTGCGACAGCGGGTACTGCAACAACGAGTACACATCGTTTAGGTATGTGCCTTCGGATACATGCACGAACATACAGCCGTTTTCAAGCTTGGAATGGCATGGGTCAGAGAAGTCAAAAAGGGAAGCAAATGCCTAGTCTTCCCGCCCACGTGTCAGAATAAGTGATACATGCATGATGCACAGATGAGCATCAAAATGGTGTAGCTGCAGAGACATTTTCGGATCCATCTAGATAAACAAAGATTTTTGTCTCCACTGTAAGAAGCGAGGGAATTTTCGTGATAAATCGAATTTAGAGCATTGCAGAACGTCTGCAATAATTTATAGTACTGCATAAAAATGCTTGTTCAAAACTGAAATATTTCGCTCGTCTCCAGGGTCTACAAATTGGACAGCATGTACAGTTGCAGTGAGTTAACAAATACTGTTACTTAATGCAGATGAAGACACTAGGCCGCATCCCCCAGAAAGGAGGGTGGCCGACGGCAAGGCGCACCTCACACCCTCGTACGCTCACTCATACAACTTAGCCCTTTTGTGCAAAAGGGTCCGGCCGATAACCCCGCAACACACACTCTGGGTCACGAGTGCGGTCCGAGGATCGGTTGTCGGCATCAGGGCCCGCCAGTTTTCACTGGTTTACCCTCGCCGCGTCATAATAGCCCCCCCCCCACCTTCAACCCACGACCATCCTGAGAACGTGCTGCCATGGGCGGGAAAGCACATCAGGGCAGCGTCAAAATCAACCATTCACAACCATTCTCCACTCACGCCTGTTCATTGCACGCTCTCTCGCTACTTTCACGTTCATGTCTCTCCTTCCTAACGCCTGCTTCACACCATCCATCCACCCAAACTTTGGTCTACCTCTAGGCCTGAGATCACTCGCCTCCCCATTCATCATCCTTTTTTCCTATCGCCCTTCATCCATCTTCTCTATATGCCCGAACCATCCCAGAACACGCGAATCCAATTAGTTCTGCAACTTTTTCACCATCCCTGTTCTGATTCGAACCACGTCGTGGGTGATCCGGTCTCTCAGCATTACTCCAGCCATGCTCCTGAAACATTTCATTTCGAAAACATTCAGCCTTCTCTACTCAGCTCTCACCACCCAAGTCTCAGCCCCGTAGAACACAGTTGGGACAA
The DNA here is from genome assembly GCA_016164225.1 of Gammarus roeselii. NCBI lineage: Eukaryota > Metazoa > Arthropoda > Malacostraca > Amphipoda > Gammaridae > Gammarus > Gammarus roeselii. The sequence goes on along the minus strand of SDVV010017394.1, from coordinate 2,998 downwards.
AAACACCTGCAGACAGCCCTTGGATTGCTTCCCTCCCCAACAACCTACAGCTCATTACACTCTTCAGTGCACCCAACACTTTACACCCCTCATTCACTTCAGTTTCCACTAGTTAAGTCATCTTCACATGGGAGCCCAAATTCTTCAACACTGAACTTCCTCTAAGAGCTCTTCGTTTAGAAGGACACTAATTTTGCTCGCACCAACAGTCCTCGAGCATTTCATTACTATACTTTTATCCACGTTCACTCGAAGCTTCCTCCTCAAACGCACTCTTCCAAACTCAGACACTAGACACCATAGCTCCTCCTCTGAGTCCGCAACCAGGGCCGTATCATCCGCTAATAGCAACTGGCTCAACTGCCAACTCCGCCCATTCGCTTCCAACAGTTCCAAGCCACGACCTAGAGCACTTGCGTTCACCTCCCTGACCACTCCATCCATATAGAGGTTGAACAACCAGGAAGACATCACGCAGCCTCGTCTCAGTCCCACTTTCACTGTGAACCAATCCCTCACCTCGCTTCAAACTCTGACACATGCTCGGCTGCCAAATAGAAACTCTACACTGCTTTCGACAAATGTCTACCCACTTCATACAAAGGCAACACCCTCCACAGCACTTCCCTGTCAGTCCTGTCGCATGCTTTCTCCACATCCATGAAAGCCCAGATGACATCCTTTCCTTTTGCAAGGTACTTCTCACAGACCTGCCTCACTGCAAAAATCTGATCGGCACATCCTTTACCACTCCTAAAGCAACACTGTTCCTCTTCCCAATGGCGCAGTCCGTAGTCTCTAATCCTTTAGATCAGCACTCTCCCATACAACTCACCAACCACACATAACAGGCCGACACCTCTCGCGTTGCAGCATTCATTTTCTATCTCCTTTGCCCTTATATAGCGGAACAAGACAGGCACTGCGCCACTCAATCGGTACCCCGCCTGCCACAAAACACAAGTTCAGTAACCTCACCAACCAATCGACAATCGTTACTCCACCCTTCTTCAGTCACTCGGTCGTAACGCCATCCAAACCAGGGGGCTTTCCCTGCTTTCATCACCTCCAACGTCTCCTGCACCTCTTTCCTGGTAATGTCCGCCACAAGTCCTTCTCCCAAAACTGGCATCCGAGCGCCACCACCCACAGCAACTATATCGTCAGCCTCTTTGTCATCCTCGACATTCAACAATTCATCAAAATACTCGGCCCACCTCTTCCGTACATCACCACTTCCCAACAGCAACTAGCCATTTTCATCTTTCACCACTTACTCCTTTCCGGTCTCTCCCTTCATCACCCTCTTCACCACTTTACATAACATCTATTTGTTCTCCTCAAAATTCTGGTACAACCGTCGTCAGCCCCACCTGGCATCAGCGTCCCCTTTGGCTCTCCTCACCAGCCGCTTCACCTCGTTTCTCCTCGCTTTGTAGTTTTCATCAGACACCACCAACTTCACCTGCAGCCACTCCTCAAGCGCTCCTCTTCTCCGTGCCACCGCCAGTTTGACCTCCTAGTTCCATGACTCGCATCCTTTCTTTCTGCACCCGCCCACTCGGCGCGCGCAACACACCTTCTTTGCACATCTCAGCAACGCATCCCTTAACGTCTCCCATTCTTCCTCCACATCTCTCAGGTCCTGTCCTCTCACGTTGTCATATTCTTCCCTCAACGCCTGCCTGAACTCCTAGGTTCTACTTCTAACATTCAGTCCACTCACTTTCACTACCTCTCTCCCTCCTCCCACTCGTTTGTTGCCTTTCCACTTCTGCTCCACTCTTAATCTACCTTCCACCAGCAGACGGTCCCTCCCCACCCTCCCCTCTCAACACCCACACATCCAACAGCCTCCCCACCACTCTCCTCGATATCGGCACAAAATCCATCAGCGCTTTATCCACCACTGCACCACGGGCCATTCTTACCAATGTGTACTTGTGGAAATCTCGCTTCTTGAACAAACTGTTCCCGACCACCAACTCCTGCTCCATACACAGACCCATCAGGTTTTCTCCACTGTCATTTCTACCGGGAACGTCTTACTTTCCTATCACATTCTCCACCACTACATCTTCAACTCTCGCATAACGATCACCCAGCACAACTACATTGAAATGACCTCCAAAACTCTCAATACACTCACTGAGGTCAGTCAAGAATTGCTCCATCTCGCTGCCAGGTACGTAAACACTCACAAATGTCCCTCTTTCTATGCCTAACTCAACTTTAACCCACATCAATCTTGAGGACACCTCTTTCCACTCTGTAACGCTACTAGCCAACCGATCACTCAATATGAAGACCACACCTTCTTGTGCCAACCTTCCTCCACACCAGGCTTTCTTCCAATCACCACACGAAACTCACATTCTCCCTTACCTTTCAATTTCGTCTCACTCAGCGCCAACACATCAAACCTCCTCTTCCCAAACATCTCAATAATCTCTCACCTCATTACTCATTTGTACAACAGCCACGCACATTCAGCGACCCTAACAATAGGGTTCGGAAAGGCGTGAGCCCCTTTTCTTCCCCCCGCTCGTCTTGCTGTCTTTGAGGAAGGGTCTTTCAATGAATAGGAATCCAAGCCCCTTCGCCCCGCCCCTTTTAGTCGCCTTTTACGACACGCAGGGGTTACGGTAACATGAGTCTACTCCCGGCTAACGGGCGCCCTCTTAGTCGCCTTTTGCGACACGCGTTGGATACGGTAGCGAGATTCTAACGCCCAGGTTACAAGGCCAGTTATATACTTACTTTATACAAAATAAAATATGCTCGGGCCACGGATATCAGCTGCTCTTATTTGTTTTCAATAAACCCACATTTCACTTTTTCAAATGTCCAAGGCCTACATTTTTTAAGGATATTTCGAGATTCAGGGACAAATAAATTTTTCCAATTACATTTAAAAATTTCCAAGAATGTGTGGCAACTCTGCTCTAAATAAAATTACTTTCGACCCAGAGGTCCACTTTATCCAATCAAAAAATAT
>SDVV010017392.1:0-14000 GCA_016164225.1 Gammarus roeselii | reverse complement strand
GAGTTTGCGGGGATGCGAGGGTGTGGGAAAAGTGATGGGTGTTGGTGGGATAGAGTTTGCGGGGATGCGAGGGTGTGGGAAAAGTGATGGGTGTTGGTGGGATAGAGTTTGCGGGGATGCGAGGGTGTGGGAAAAGTGATGGGTGTAGGTGGGATAGAGTTTGCGGGGATGCGAGGGTGTGGGAACAGTGATGGGTGTTGGTGGGATAGAGCTTGCGGGGATGCGAGGGTGTGGGAAAAGTGATGGGTGTAGGTGGGATAGAGTTTGCAGGGATGCGAGGGTGTGGGAAAAGTGATGGGTGTTGGTGGGATAGAGTTTGCGAGGAAGCGAGGGTGTGGGAAAAGTGATGGGTGTAGGTGGGATAAAGTGTGCGGGGTGTGAGAGGGTGGGGAAAGTGGTGGGTGTTGGTGGGATAGAGGCCGGGGAAGACAGCGTGCTGCGATGGCTGAGAGAAGTGTGTAGAAGGTAATGAGTGTGGGCAGGATAGAGGCTGATCAAAGCATGCTGTGACTGAGGTACTGGGAAGGTGATGATAGAGGTGGGGAAAAGTGCATGCTGTGATGGGGTTAAGCGGGTGTATGGAAGGTCATAGGTGTGGGTCAGGTAGAGGAAACGCAAAGTGTGCACTACCTGAGTTATGGGGTGTGCGGAAGGTGATGGGTGTGGGCGGGATAGAGGTCAGGTAGCGAGTGCTGTGACAGAGGTATGGAGTGTGAGGAAGGTGATAATATGAGTGAGCGGTTGAGAGACAGGGCAGAGTGTAGTGTAACTGAGGTACAAAGAGTGGAGACGGTGATGGGTGTTGGTGAAATAGAAGTGTGGGAGAGAACGTGCTGTGACGGGGTTGCGGTGGTGTGGTGAAGGTGATGGACGTTGACTGGGCACAGCATGCTGTGGTTGAGGTAACCGAGTGTGATCAAGGTGATAAGCGTTGGTGGGATAGAGGTGAGGCAGAGCTTGCTGTGACAGAGGTACTGGGGTGCGTGTGGTCAAGGTTTTGACGGGAAAGAGACACAGGGCTGGGCGTGCTGCGGCTGAGTTACTGAAGTGTATAGAAATGTATGGGCGTGGTTGGGATATAGGCAGGGCAGAGCGTGCTGTGGATGAGGTACAAGCAGAGCTGTAAACTCTACTGCTAAATACCTGCGCTGCTACCGCTAAAGGGGAAAATATGCAGCTGCGCTACTGCCATCGCTAGGGGGTTACACAAATAGCGCCGGTGGCGCCGGCGCTACTTCTAGCGCTAGGGGGTTACACAAATAGCGCCGGTGGCGCCGGCGCTACTTCTAGCGCTAGGGGGTTACACAAATAGCGCCGGTAGCGCCGGCGCTACTTCTAGCGCTAGTTTTACTACAAGCCAGAATCAGTAAGGCTTATGTCAGTTGTTTTAAGAGTCAAATTACTGACATCACATCAATCTAAGCCCGGTATAGATCTTGTTGTTGTCAAATTCATCGCTCATAGCACTATGAACACATTTTTTCATGTGAAAATTACACGCACAAATACAAATCTTCGTCCAGCCTAGTCAATTCTACTTCAACACTCGGTAGAAATATTATTATAATGCCAAGCAGAATAGACTAACTTCAATAGGCACTCCAAATTGGATGCTTAGCGTCGTATATTGGGATGAAAAAATATTGTCCCTCATTTATACTGCATGAACAAAGGAACACAACGATTTTGGTTAAATTCCTAATATTGTTTCGAGTTCATGTATTCCTAATATTGTTTCGAGTTCATGTATTCCTAATATTGTTTCTAGTTCATGTATTTCTAATATTGTTTCGATTTCACGTATTCCTAATATTGTTTCGAGTTCATGTACAAAGATTAGAATGGAAAACAGCAGTGTAAGGAATTAATGGTTCTATATGGGCATCCATGCTTGGATGGGGAGGCAGGTATCAATACAAAAATGTATTTCCATACTTTTATTGTTCAATAGTAGCATTAAGTCAGAGGCTAAAACTTGGTCTAGCTTTAGGATGAGAACTTTCTCAGAAGTTGAATCGGATGGCGAAGATCGCCTTGCTTTAAAATTATCCTTCCCCGTAGAAATTTTTGTTCTCGACAGCTGCGCTTGACGGGATGGAAGTGTTCAACTTGATGATAAGTTCCTTTATATATTCAGAGGAAAAAGTGAACCGTGCTTCTTACCGTTCAGTCGTGTTCTTTGGTGAGCGTTGGGTGAGAAAAACGGTCACTTGCTTATCAATCTCCTGCTGAGAAGATCTATCCATTTTTTGAGTCCCAAAACAGTTCAAGATGAAAGTTTCGTCGTCTTTTGTGCTTGAGTTACCCCTGCCGGGACTCTCCGATGCGTCTACTTGGTTGCGGTGACTCATCTTGATCGTATCCGTTAGTTTGATCAGTAACATCTTCCTTACCTGCTCCTTGCGCTCTGGGGTATCAGTCCAAATCTGCTTGTAGACAGGGTGGACAGTAGCAGCAAGGACCGTGTCATCGTCTGCGAACGATCGCTCGAATCTTGTTCCAATCCCTTCAATGACAGCCACTGCTAGCAATCTACATGTTTGATCCTTCTTTTTCTTGATGATTTCCAGCTTAGAAAGGCAAGCAGCAAGCGTGGGAAGTAGAAGTTCCTTGTAGGCATTCGTCTCACTCTGTAGAACGTCTCATGACTGAGCCAGGGGTTTCATTACAGCTACATAATCCTTGATAAAATTGGCATCGGAAAGTGGAAATCTAACAATACCAAGCTGGTCAAACACACGGTGTACAGAAGATTTTCGACGAGTGATGAAGTGTTGATGCGTACCAGAACGTCGTAAGTTGTGTTCCAGCTCGTAGTACATGGGACCACCAGACGCATACCTAATTGTTTCTGAATCAAGTCAGCCGCAACTGTGCTACGACCTTGTTTCAAAAGGCTTGAGCTCTAGCAAAAGTCGACCTACAAACTTGTTTGAAATTGAGATCACTCAGAGCTGTCTCCGAGTCGACTGTCGCCACAAGATTCATCGTGTGAGCTGCGCAACGACTTTGCTCTATAAGCTAATATACCTCACTCGGCTCAGTCCTGTGTGCAAGTAACTCGTCAACATCGTGAAAACTGAGACCGTGGTCGGTGTCGATCTCTTGTCCTTCGTCCGCTGCTCCATCCATTGACTGCTGTTGAGTGTTATCGTGGAACACGGAAAAAGTCGTCATTCCTCATTTCAACGAACATGAATAGTTTGATAACTGAGCATACATGTGTATAGATTATTTTATTGTCAAACGAGTTTATAAACATGATACGTGAATTTTAGTGTAGCATGGCGAGGCAAAGGCATGGAAAATCGTGTTTTATTTATTCGATGATTAAGTCTGATCATAACCTCAATAGTTTTAGTTTGAGATTCTGAGCATGTAATTGACCCAGCCTGAGCAAGCACGATGGGTGGCATACCGGCAAGCCTTGACGAAGTTCAATCCATTGTCTGTTGTAGTCTTCATGATTTTATTTTGAATGCAAAACTGCACGTGGATGGCTTCCATCTCCTCAGTAATTAAATCGTAGGTGTGACGCCCGATGACGCGCCGACAGGCGAGGACGGCGTATTTTCGTTCCAGGCTATGCGGATCAATCCAGTGGACCGTCGCACCTAAGTAAGACCTGTAACAATATAAATTAATTTACTCAGATTTTCATTGCTTAATCATAGAGTGACATTTGAAATATAGCTTCAACATACATAATAGTGCCTACAAAAATCAGCGTGCTCGTCAAAATATTTTCGAAGCTGAACAATTGAATTAGTCCGGAAGCCACTGAGAAGGGTCCATGCTCCCCCCCCCCCTCCCATCACGTTGATTATTTTTTGGCAGCTTTATATTGTGAGTAGCCGTTTCAAATGTGGTTAGATATAAACCAAATTCATCACGAAGCATATTCACTTGGTAGAATGAACGCACGCAGGTTCAACCACATCATCGCGAAAAAAACAAAAAAAAAACATACCCGCACACCCAGAACATGTTGAGACTCGTAGACATGTTGAGACTCGTAGACATGTTGAGACTCGTAGACATGTTGAGACTCGTAGACATGTTGAGACTCGTAGAAATGTTGAGACTCGTTGACATGTTGAGACTCGTAGACATGTTGAGACTCGTAGACATGTTGAGACTCGTAGAAATGTTGAGACTCGTTGACATGTTGAGACTCGTCGACATGTTGAGACTCGTAGGTCGAACTATTCTTGAGTTTCGGTAATGTAGTTCGTTCATCTAAAAAAGAATTGGATTTCAAATCAAGATTACTGATTTTCCACGCTCTAGTATTTTCTCACATTAACTACTGTCTTTCAATTTGGGGGTAATGCACCAAAACTTAAGGAGAGAAAGTGCAACGTTGTATAAACTTTGCGGCAAGAATAACATGCGATGGTAACAACAGAAAACGAGATTACGGAAGTCCTCTCCTCGAAAAATTACAGTGTCTCAATTTCGACAATAAACGGACACTACATGAGTCTATCAGAATTCATAAAGATCTTCTAGAAAAACATTCATCCGGCAGCCAAAGACTCATTTACTCTCGAGGTGAAAAGAACAATCGATTCACAAGAAATAATGATACTCTGCACGTTGAACACAGGAAAACAGAAACTCCCTGTCGAGCTTTTTCGATCACTGGACCAAAATCCTGGAACAGCCTCCCAACAAGCCTCAAGAATCTTGAATCCAACACGTACTTCACGAATAAGCTTAATGCACATCTATTGACCGATCAATTCAAAACCGTAACTTTGCCCACAAACACAAGCTGAATGCATAACACCAGTAACCAGATGATGCAATCTGTTCGTGAGCATGTCCGAATCCACCACCACCATCCCTCTCAACACTCTCAACATATCGTTTATACTCTGACGATACATATGTTTTCTATGTTGCTACCGATCACAATTGTCTTTGCCAATTACCATAAGTGTTAACTAGCGTTTTGTCTATTTCTATGTTTTAAATGTTCTAGTCATTTTAGTATAATTAAAATACGAACCCAGTGATTTCGAGGAACGATAGGCAGCTTCCAACTTTGACAAAGGTTAACTCGATTTTAATATAATTCATTGAATTATTTCTGACAATTACCGCACCATTTTTGATGATACAATCATTGCCTTATTAGCTAATATTTTGCTTTGTCTTCTATAACAGAAGTATATTCATCCGACTTGTGTCCTCCAGCATTGTATTATTCTGATTTTTCAATCATTTAATCATTTCCTAGCGGTCTTGAAGTGTGTATATTGTATATTTAGTTGTTTGGAATGTATTTAATGTATAGCTTTTTCGTATAACTTATGTCGCCTTCTCACCCCTTCATTTTTAATACAATGGTTTAGACCCATCTTTACAATATGTTGGTGCTTTTCGATTTCCCAACTCAATGTTGTCTTCATATTTTCTGTATAATTCATGTCGTCCATCCTCATCTTTGTCATCGTACAATAATGTAGACTACTCATTACATTACGTTAGCATATTTTGATGTCCCAACCCCGTGTTTTCGGGACTCTAACCTTATGCATGCGTGATGTCCCACCCCATGTACTTGTTATTTTCCACACCCATGTAATTTGTTATTTATCCACCCCAAGTATTTCTTATTTTTCAACCCCGCGTGTCAATTATTTTGTCAAAATAGACTTTTTCTGAAAGTGCACAGATGATACTATTGTAAATAATATTTCGCTTCATGTAATCCGAACCGGCGGTCCCTGGAGATGAGCTGTGACGAATTCAAATTGAATTCTAATTTTTCGTTAGTTAAAATAGCGTATTTGATAATGTAGTTTCATGTCTTATGTTTAAAAATTTATTTCTTACCTAAAAATTTGAAAACCCATTGCCAGACGATGGAAATAAACTATCTAATAATAATAATAATAATAATAATAATAATATTGAAATGATGTTTTTATTGACCAAAAGTAGGAAAAGCTACAAAAAATAGCTGACCTGAATTGAAGTTTTAAGATACGAAACGAAATTGTTGAAGTGCTAATTTCAAATATGTTCAACGGAATTTGGTGCGTCATCATTATCAGATTATATTGAAGAGAAATTAAAAACTGAACAGCTGATGCCAGGCTGAAGAGTATTAATTAGCGTTCGGAATGTTCCCGCATGAACAATTTTCAATGGAAGCATTTCGTTACCAACATACGTGTTACTAGGCTGTTCACTTTGCTGCTGCCTACTTTGCTAGACCCGGCAACTACGGCAGTCAGCTTACGTTGATGCTGCCATCTTATCGGAATTTCTTCGATTGCTTTATTTATTCTTTAGCTACGATTCTCCACAGCCCTTGATCTTTCTTTTTTCCCTCGCGATTCAAAATTTTTTCAGCTGGTAGAGATGTTTACTCCGAAGATGAGATTTCAAATTGTAAGTGGATTTGTTGTTGACGCTCAGGTTTTTTACTTTAGGTTCCCTCAAATAACATTTGGAGCTAACATGCGAGAAATATGTTGACGTTCTCATTACGCGTTCGACCGCGTTTTGAACCCGTCGTTTCAGCCATAGTGTTAGATGTACGATTTTGGTTACATTTTAAACGTAGCGCTAGTTACCAGCGCGTAAAACGCCACAAAAACTAACGGCGCTGGTGAATTCGCTAGTGATTTCAAAATATAGCGGCGCTCGTGGTTAAGCTAGAAAAAAATGGCGCCGCGAGTTCTAGGAGGCTAGTTTTAGCTCAGGGTACAAGGGTATGAACAAGTGATGAATATGGGTTGGATAGAGGTAAGGCAGAGCGTGTGGCCACTGAAGTACCACGCTGTGGGGACAGGTGATGAGGGTGGGCTGGTGAAAGGTGTGGGAGGCGACTGAGGTACCAGGCTGTAGGGACAGGTGATGAGGGTGGGCTGGTAACAGGTGTGGGAGACGACTGAGGTACCAGGCTGTGGGGACAGGTGATGAGGGTGGGCTGGTGAAAGGTGTGGGAGACGACTGAGGTACCAGGCTGTGGGGACAGGTGATGAGGGTGGGCTGGTGAAAGGTGTGGGAGACGACTGAGGTACCAGGCTGTGGGGACATGGGATGAGGGTGGGCTGGTGAAAGGTGTGGGAGAGAGGGTGTTGTAACAAAAGGTATGGCGGTTGAGATGTTTACGGGTTTAGGTAAGGCAAAGGCGGGAAAAGCGTGAGGTGACTGGGGAGGTTTTTGAGTAGGTTAGATGAGTGGCTTAGAAGAGTTAGAAGTGAGTGACGATGTTGTTAGAGAATATCCGAAGAGTAGGTTTGGTGCACGCAAAATGATAAAGAAATGATAAGAAGACATTGTCATAGCAAGCAAAGCTTGTCATTGGCTACTGTCTCTCACATGATTTCTTTTGCCGGGAATGAGAGGTAGAAGTATCAAAATAGAGTTTGACTAAACAAACTAGCTCGTACTCTTCTAAGCACTTAGATTGAGGAAACAAGTTTGAATATGCACGGCAGAAGCTGGACTCCCTCAACACGAGAGCAAAAAACGTTCATAGTTTTCGGAAGGGCAAACTCCAAAGCAAGCAATTCGTTCAATAATTAGGTTTCCTCGAATGATCACATGAATAGACATCAAGATATTTTGTATATTAATAGAGAGATTTTCTAGACGATCCGATGAGGACCAACTTACAATGGACCTCACATGAAGACGCTCACGGGGGAGAGCTTCGCAGAATACAACGAGACAACTGGTGTAAGATTGGCGACAAGGTGCTTGGTCTCTCTTTGACAACATTTGAACAATTATTATACAATTTCGGAAGTGCTACCGGACCGACCAATTGCATCCTGAAAAAAACAGTGACATTCTACTCCTAAATATAAAAAATAGTTACTTCCATTTGCCTGATTTTAGTAGGTTCGAAAATTTTCTGCAAAAAATGAGTTTGAGTAGAGCAAAGATACAAAAGACGCTCCAGCAGCCAGTCGGCAGGTAGCAAGGTCCAAACACCGTGCAATCCCTCACACCATCCCTCTTCCTGAGTAGAAAGTGCTCCCCAACACCGAAACCAAACACCTTGTCTAGTGTTCGCTTATTTGGTCGATGTACAGACAAGGATATGGGGAACGTTGCTCTGGAGAACCGAAGATATGAGATCTGAAAGAATAAGTGTGTGTGCTATATATGTCCGCTGCAATTGAAACTTGTGTATGTCGGGTGACAGTTCTTATATACTGTAAAAAGCTTGTCGGTTTTATTGCACCTTGAGTAATTAGTTGATGAAAACCTAATGTTTTTATCATGGCTTACATATCTCATGCTAGGGGCGACCGTTAAAGTCACTTCAAACAATGACATTGACACCTCTGACTAGGAGTCAGTTGACATTTTATTCTAGGTACCATGGTACCTACGATTCGGGTCCTTGACTCCTCATCTAAGGTATCAAAGCAAATGTTCTGCGTTCTACAAGGCACATTCACTTATAACATGACGTATCTTCATCATATACAGAGGGAAAAGAAATTAGGCCCATGATAGGTCTTAGTCAGTTGAAAGGTACTGAATCTCTATACAGTCCTGGTGTGCCCATGCTACTGTAGTTGATGGACCACATATTGGTCAGTGCTAAGAGCTTGTTGAAAAAATTATAGCAAGTCTTTTAATAACAAACAAGTGGTTTAGGTCACTTTTTCCGCCGTACGTAGGAAATCCGTTACGTTCAGGGATCTTAAATGAACATATAAAGTCGAACAATAGGTTGGCCACAACAGTGTATAAAAGCGACAGGTCGTTGTGTTGCAATTGAGGACAATCTTACAATTTCATAGAACGCCTACTGAAGACTGTGTTTAATCTACGGTTACTCACAGAAAGAAACACTACGAGCAGCCTGCAAACGTTTTGTTCGACGGCCAGCACTGAGTAGCTCCTAAAATTTGATTTGTTATTAAATTATTTTATTAAATTGATTTCACTGAGTGCAACCGACGTATAATCACTTCTCCATTCGAAGAGGTGGTGGTGATGTGTGGAGCTATAAACTGAACGAAGGTAGGCTCATCGTAGGAGCGATTCCGACAGCACCGTACCACCACATTTAAAATCAAACAACTCAGCGTACATTTTAAATTCATGAACTTTTGTTCAAGTCTTGCGAGAGCGTTGAGCCGAATTTCAACCATTACTGCATAGCTTGGCGGAACTATGGTATTCAATTTGAACACGTGACTCACGCCCTTATCGGATACCAAGACATTAAGTGCACAAGCGGAGACACGACACAGAAGTTCTGCAGTTTTCTACACTTGTGGCAAATCTAAAACATGTCTCCCTGAACTTTACATTACTTGGAGTAACCAATTAAGGAATCAAACTCACTCAAACAGCCTGAATAACTGATGCAGGAATTTCTGCATCCAATCAATTAATTGATCTTGATGTACGCTGTTTACCAAATTTGGCAGCATCTTCTGAAAAGGTCATACATTTATCAAGTACACCAATTCTAAAAGAAATCCTCAACCGCCCCCAGAGGGCGTTGCAAAAGTGATCAGACATTTTGGAGGCGCTTCGAGTCCTAGAAACCATAGGGTCTTTGACTCAACTGCACAAGTGTAATTAATATATTCTGATGTTTCAGTGATACTACTGTACCAGTGATACTAATGTATCAGTGATGCTAATGTATCAGTGGCACCAATGTATCAGTGATACCAATGTGTCAGTGATACTAATGCAGCAGTGATACTAATGCAGCAGTGAAACCAATGTATCAGTAGTATTAGTGTATCAGTGATACTAATATATCAGTGATACTAACGTATCAGTGATACTAATATATCAGTGATCCTAATGTCTCAGTGATCCTAATGTATCAGTGATCCTAATGTATCAGTGATCCTAATGTATCAGTGATCCTAATGTATCAGTGATCCTAATGTATCAGTGATCCTATTGTATCAGTGATCCTAATATAATAGTGATTCTAATGTATCAGTGATACTAATGTATCAGTGACACTGACATATCAGTGATACTATTGTATCAGTGATACTATTGTATCAGTTATCCTAATGTATCAGTGATACTAATGTATCAGTGGTACTAATGTATCAGTGGTACTAATGTATCAGTGGTACTAATGTATCAGTGGTACTAATGTATCAGTGATCCTAATGTATCAATGGCACTAATGTATCAGTGTACAGTAACTAATGTTTCAGTGAAATTATGTTTCAAGTCTTAAAATATTATCTACCTGAACTCGAACTCCATCGGTGTAATTAGTGTACCCGACACACAGCTCCTGCTAAGATGTAGATACTATGAACAGGTGTTAAATGCATCCACCACACAGCTCCTTCTAAGATGTAGATACTAGGAACAGGTGTTTAGTGCATCCACCACACAGCTCCTGCTAAGACGTAGATACTATGAACAGGTGTGCTGCACCCTTTGGTATCAAGGAGCTCTGACGTCATAGCGGCGAACGCCGCTGTCATGTCAACGATCGCATTTTATTACAATTTAACGAAACAAAATTATCCATGTAACAAGTATACAAATTTTGAATGATACATTAGTAATGATAGCTTCCAATATCCCTGAACAATGTTGATTTCAAAAGACTTCAGGACTAACAAGCATCCGTTTATACCTAAACTATGAAGCGTAACTATGGCAAAAGCTATTTTCTAAAAGAAAGGAAACTGTGCCGCACTCCTTTTTAGTTCATGCATCTTGGTTCCGTCCACCAAAACTTATGTCGGTCGTCCACGTTCGTAGACAGGTAATCTGCTCAACTTTCCTCGAGCGAACGCAGATCGCTTCCCCGTCATTGCGAGTTGTTCCTTTTCGCACCCTGATCAGCTACTATCGCAATGGCTGACGTGAACGCGATGTGTCCATGAAATGATACGCAATGTGTTACTGACTATCATAACGTATTTTTATATTTGAAATGCTTGTACTTTCTCCCTGTCAATCTTGACGCTGCAGACGCTCTCTACTGCCTGATACAACAAAGGTATTTAGAACTTAGATCAGTCAGGCAAACAATTACAAACGAGTATCTGGTCACAAAACTCACTACAGGGTGACTCCTTTATACTCACTGGATTCGATTACGTACAAAAACTCCGTGGCGAGGAGTGATGTCTTGCTGAATAAAACGTTTGTTCGCGTGTGCTGCTTTTTGAGAAAAAAAGCACATGGGTGATGATATAAAACTACAGACATTCACGTGATTATTCATGTGGTTGGTTTGAAATGTTAAATCATTCAAATATCTCATTAACGAATTTCACGCCATGGAACCAGTTTTTCAATAAAATGCAACATGAATATGATAACCTGTTACTCCCGTAGGGCAGAATTGAGGTATCTCATTTGAGATAGGGAAATATATAAACCCAGAATGAGCACATTAACAGTGTTAAGAGTACCTGTTGCGCCTGTACTGCAGAATTGCGGCACCTCATTAGAGATAGGGAGATGTTTAAAGACAGTATGAGCGCATTAGGATAACTCGTTGCTCCTTTACATATGTTTTGCTATTATAATTCTTAAACAAAGGGTAAAGCAAGCTGTGCCCTTTTGAATGAGATTGGTTATCAATCGACATAAGTCGCATTATAATAGACGATGGATGGTTTCCACGCTTCGGAATTGCAACCGTGTAGATAAGATTAAAATTAGAGTAAGGAAGACAAACGAGCACGAGTGCTCATGTCGAGTGTTTCCTCTGAAAGAAGTGAACGAAAAGTGAGGGATAGTCTCCAAAGCTTGATAAATTCACGCACACATATAGAAAAAGAAGGTTGTAAGGATGAAAAGGAGAGAAACCACAACTACCATCACCACCATACTAGTTACTATCCTGCTACTACCCGAGGCATTTCAGCCCCGGAGAAGAAAGGGTTGAGTATCAGTATGACTTTTTTTCAGGAACGGAGCGAAGAAGATGGGAAGCGAAGAATTTAGGTTTCAGGCGGTCGCATCTCAGACGGTCGAGCAGAGACGGACACGACCATACGCTCAGCGGACTCACACTTTTCCTCGAGCGCATGCCTGTCGGCTTGCCCCAGAGGTTGGGTTAGACCGACTCCATCTAGATATTGAGACTACTTCGAAGGAGCGTATGGGAATTTAAATTTTGACAAGTATGTGCACATTTAGAAGAGCAACACATCCAGTTTCCTGGGTAGTGGTCTTCCCCCAAGTGCTCAGAAGATTAAGTCTTCTGTACGTTAGTAGTTCCATGAAGGCTGTCGCACTCCAAGGTTAGACGTCGAAGTGACAACTCCTAGGAAAGAGGCGCTCGTTGCATCTCCTGAATTTAGTCAAAAGAAACACGAGAATGTTAAATTTTGAAAAACGTTATTACTGCATGTTTCGGTCCAAGGATGACACGAATATTTACGTGTTGAAATTATGTTGAATCAAGTTTGTCAGCAGACAATAAAGAATTTCAAATTTTGAACAACAGTTATTGCAAGATTCTTAATCCAGAAGAGGCAAGAACCAATATTTGAATTTTTAGATTGGCTCGAACATCCTGTTAGTCTAATGAATCAAAAATATTTTTAAATTTGTGAAGAATAATAACCGCACGGTTAGTTTTAGTCCAAAAATGGCATAACCAGTATTTTAAAAAAATTGAACATCGGTGGAGAAAGGGTTAGCACATATACGTCTTTCCGTTCCCTGCTGCACTAGGTCTCGCCCGAATCTGTGCTACACGAGAAAGAGAAGACGGTTAGTTCATTCACACTGTATAAAGGAATAACTTTCATGGTGAGATGCCGGACGGCATCTGCAATATTTGTCATTGTATTTTATTATATACTATTATATACTTCAGGGTGAGACACCAGAGGGGCTTCTCCTAGACTATTTCATGGTGAGATGTCAGAAGGCATCTCTAGGAAATGTTGCCACCCCTCAAAGGGAAGCAGTTTTCTTTTAATATCTGTCCATTTATTTTTTCTTCTTCTCTCCTGACACGAAGAGATGGGGAGAAAAAAAAGAGAGTGGTACCGTGTCGACAGTGTCCTTTCATAGGAAGTTACTCACTGATTCAACAGATGGATGTTATCCTTATTTTTATCTTTTCTTTTATCTCCCGACAAGGATGGTAGAAAAGTAAAGATAAAAATACCATCGCGTCGGCAAGGTCTCTCCATAAGAGGATAATCATTGCCTCAACAATGGATGATACCTGTCGATTCTACGTCGGACCGTAGAGTTGAGCAAGCTCTCCTCCTGGTGCGGTTTCGATTTTTACATATCATGGAGTTGTGGGGGTGAGCCGCCGTTGCGGCTCATCAGTAAGCGTCGCTAGGTCGCCGGCAGACTTCACCTGCTCTTGTTCGTCGAATCTACGCCGTAGCTTAGAATGAGCAACGCTCTCCTAATGGTGCGGTTTGATTTTTGCATAGCATGCAGTGTGGGGGTAGGCCGTCGTTGCGGCTTCTCAGCAAGCGCCGTTGAGTCGCCACAGACTTCACCTTCGTGGATTCGTAATTGTTATCTATCTATCCCCATTTTCTTCTTTCATCTCCCACAGGGAGGGTAGATAATTGCGAGAAAAAGTACCATCGTGTCGGCAAGGTCTCTCCGTAGGAAGATACTCATTGCCTCAACAATAGATGATATCTGTCGAATCCACGTTGTATCGTAGAGTTGAGCATAGCTCTCCTCCTGGTGCGGGTTCGATTTTCAAATATCATCGGGTGTGGGGGTGAGTCGCCGGCAGACTTCATCCACACTAGTTAATAATTTTGGCTATTTCTCCACATTTTTCTCCTTTCCTTTCCTCTCCCACACAGAGAGTAGAAAAGTGAAAAGAAAAATGCCATCGTGTTGGCAAGATTCCTCCGTAGGAAGATATTCGTTGCCTTCAGCAATGGGTGATGCCCATTGAATCTAGGCCGTATCACAGAGTTGAACAGGAGCTCTCCTCCTGGTGCGGATTCGATTTTCATATATCATGGGGTGTGGCGGTGGATGCTGGCACCGTACCACATAAGAATAGTGAAAACGATATA
>SDVV010017391.1:0-14001 GCA_016164225.1 Gammarus roeselii | reverse complement strand
ACTTCGGTCTACCTCTAGGCCTGCAACCACTCGCCTCCGCATTCATCACCCTTTTCACCAATCTCCCTTCATCCATCCTCTCCATGTGCCCGAACCATTTCAGTACACGCGAATCCACTCTGTTCTCCAACCTTTTCACCATCCCCGTTCTGATTCGAACCACGTCGCTGGTGATCCGGTCTCTCAGCGTTCCTCCAGCCATGCTCCTCAAACACTTCATCTCGAAAACATTCAACCTTCTTCTCTCCTCTGCTCTCACCCCCCAAGCCTCAGCTCCGTAGAGTACAGTTGGGACAACAACACCCTCATACAGCCCTCTCTTTGCTTCCATTTTCAACGTCCTACAGCTCATTACACTTTCCAGTGCACCCAACACTTTACATCCCTCCTTCACTCGCGCCTTCACTTCGGTTTCCACAAGTTCAGTTTTCTCCACATGGGAGCCCAGATACTTAAAAGACGGAACTTCCTCCAAGAGCTCTCCATTTAGGGTGACACCAATTTTGCTCGCATCGACTGTCCTCGAGCATCTCATCACTTTACTCTTAGCCACGTTCACTCGAAGCTTCCTTCTCTCACACACTCTACCAAACTCAGACACTAGCCTACACAGCTTCTCCTCCGAATCCGCAACCAGGGCCGTATCATCAGCAAATAGCAACTGGCTCAACTGCCAACTCCGCCCATTCGCTTCCAAGAGTTCCAAGCCACGACCCAGCACACTCGCGTTCACCTCCCTGACCACTCGATCCATATAGAGGTTGAACAGCCATGGAGAAATCACGCAGCCTCGTCTCAGTCCCACTTTCACTGTGAACCAATCACTCACCTCGCTTCCCACTCTGACACATGCTCGGATACCAACATAGCAACTCTGCACCGCTTTCAACAGATGTCCACCCACTCCATACGAACGCAACACCCTCCACAGCGCTTCCCTGTCAATCCTGTCGTATGCCTTCTCCAGATCCATGAAGACCCAGAACACATTCTTTCCTTTTGCAAGGTACTTCTCACAGACCTGTCTCACTGTAAAAATCTGATCGGCACACCCTCACCTACCACTCCTAGAGCCACATTGTTTCTCTCAAATTACGCAGTCCGTAGTGTCTCTAATCCTTTTGATCAGCACTCTCCCGTACAACTTACCAACTACACAAAACACAAGTTCAGTAACCTCACCAACCATTTGACAATAGTTACTCCACCCTTCTTCAGGCACTCGGTCGCAATGCCATCCAAACCAGGGGCTTTACCTGCTCTCATCAACTCCACCATCTCCTGCATCTCTTCCCTGGTAATGTCCGCCCCAAGTCTTTTTCCAAAACAGGCATCCGAGCACCAACACCCACAGCAACAATGTCAGCATCTCTTTCATTCTCAACATTCAACAACCCATCAAAATACTCGGCTCACCTCCTCCATCACCACTTTCCAACAACAACTGACCGTTTTCATCTTTCACCACTTCTTTCTTTCCGGTCTCTCCCTTTCTCACCCTCTTCACCTCTTTCTAGAACATCTTCTTGTTCTCAAAATTCTGGCACAACCGTCTGCCCTACCTGGCATCATCGTCCCTTTTGACTCTCCTCATCACCCGCTTCACCACGTTCCTCCTCTCTCTGTAGCTTTCATACGCCACCACCGACTTCAGCTGCAACCACTCCTCAAACGCTCCTCTTTTCCGTGTCACCGCAAGAAAGATCAAGGAAATACATATTTCGTAATCCGTTATCTGAAAACTTTGCGTGGCCGCCCGCGATGGTAGATAATTACGTACGTACTTTATGATACATAGAAGAGTTTCTAATGTTAGCGGATGCGATGCCCAAAACTTATGAAGCAAAAAGAACTATCTACCTGGTTCCTAACGAGACGCAAGGACCGTCAGGCTTCTCCACAGTAAAGAGGTATTGGTGCACGAATACGTGGGGCGACTTCCAAAACGCTTTGGATATGATGTCTTGAAGCGGGCCTCCACGCGTCCAAGCGAGAGACGAGGCATACTTGCGGACATCGAGAGCTTCAGTGAAGGCATGCGGTGTGGCCTCATTGATAAGAGAGCAGATGTAATGCCCCACCGATGACGCCTTGAGCGGCTTGCCTGATGTAGGATGTATGAACAAAAATTCATTGTTCGATGGACATCGAGCTATGTAGGCTTTGAGTGCGGTCATAGGGCACAGGCCGTTTGCCCGGCTATCTGGCAGCAGTGAGGCGATAGAGGTGAGCGGTGGCGTGTGGGTCTGGTTTTGGTACAGGAACTTGTTCGCGGTCAGTATGAGTGCGCATGGAAGATTCTTGAAGAAATGAAGTCCCGTGCGTGACATAGCTGCAATCTCAGAGACCCTGATTCCAGCTGCAAGCGCGACGAGAAACAGTGTTCTGAAAGAGCGCCAATACCGACGTCGTCTGAGTATTGAAGCGAGGAGAGGCGAGCATGTCGAGAACAGCCTCGAGCGTCCACTGCGGCACGAAACGTCGTTGTTGTAGGTTCTCATGAACCTGGGCCCAGTTCCGCAAAACTCGCCGCGCGGGTCGTGACGCCAAAGCCATGGAAGACCGGCAAGTTTTTTAGTGTTGATACAATTTGTGTTGAGAAAAATGTTTGGGTCGACAAATTATTGGTCAACAAAATTTGTCTCCAAAATTCGTGTTGACAAAATTTTTGTCAACAAATGTCACAAAATTAATGTCGACACATGTGTCAACAAAATTTGTGTCGACAAATTTATGTTGCCAAATTTTTTTGTCTTCAAAGCTTGTGTCGACAAAATTTCTGTGTCGACAAAAATTTTGTGTCGACAAAATTGGTTTTATTGTGTCAACAAAATTTGTGTTATTGTGTCGACAAAATTTGTGTCAGCAAATTCAGAATGGCCGGGCAATTACCGACCCCATCTGTGGTTCTAGAAGCAGCAGGTCACTAATCTTTTGCCCAGATAGGCCGCCCCTTACTGAATCTTACCCAAATAGGTGCGGAGTTCCTTTGGATCAAGTGAGGCGAGAGTGTAGGTCCATGGAGCAGCAGCGTCGAACGAATGATGGGTCAGGGCAGACCTCGCTTATATAGGTAGGTTAGGAGTTGGGGGTTCAGCCGGCCTAGAACGCGGGAGCGGGAGACGCCACTCTGTACCTAACCGACATTTAGCGCCAAGCAGCCTGGTTTTTAGTCAAAACCTAAAATCTCGGGGACAGTCGAGAAACTTAAAAGTTTCGAAATTCCCGAGTAAGGTGAAAAGACACAAAGATCTAAATCGGTCGAAAACTATGTTGGATGAACGTTATCAAGATTCCCAAGTAAATACGTCTCTGTAATGTTTCCTCTTCAAGACTCAAATAAGAAGCAGAAGCGTATGCTATACTATGGCTCTTACTAATGGAAGAGAGAAATATTCATGTTACACCGTGAACTGTATATTTTAATTGGTTTTATCACTTGAAAGGATTTAAAACTTTACACAGATTTTTTTGGTTGATGTGCGGCATTGTGCCTGTCACCAAAGTGTTTCTAAAGTTGTGTATTTTATGTATGGAGTTTACTGTGATATTTATTGAAGCACTAAATTATACGGGAAAAAACAAATTGTTGCTTCATTTTTTTATTGCACAACCTCATCCACATAAAAACCGCACATAAAAACGTGAAACAAAAAGCTATTTCCTATGTAAATAAACGTCTGTGACAATAACATGAAAAAAATTCATGTGCCAAGATAAGATTGGGTGGGTCGAGCCATGAAAGAGGGGGCAAACCACCCAACCTCCTTTCTCCATTGAGGAAAATCTTTCCAATGATTGAATAAATTCACATATTGGGCCCTAAATTCAAAACTAGTCCTCCTTCCAATTTCCTTCTTAAGGTGTTTAGAATCCATGTCCGAGTGTTTGGATACGTTCCAAGGCCCTAGGTGACAATCATTTCAAAACCGACAAAATCTACAACAATATTGTTGCTATTTGCACAAATTTCATCTAACGTCTATAACTATATAAGTTAAGGATACAAGAAAGTATTTACGAAATCGGTAAAAATCTGTAATCTTTTTTACACGGATATGAAGTATGACTAGTTGTAAAATAACTACATGAAAACCAGCTAGAGTCTAGGCAGAAATATTGTGTTACCAGTGGTAAATCAACAACTCACTTAAACGAGACATGTTCTTGAAAGAGATGGCTAATGCATAGAACAAACTTGTGACTAATTAAAGCATCATTTTGTGCAGACGGCCTCATAAATACACTATAAAAAAACAGAACAAGAAATTGTCAGGTTGCTGTGAAAATTTGTACCTAGCTGTGATGAAATGAAAAAGTGACAGAAAGTATTAAATCTATGGAAACTAGTTTCAACCTAATGGCATCAGTGAGACACTCTCACTGAACAATTTTGTGAAAAATTAAAACCACATTTTCTTCTGGAATGTCATCGAAACAGAATTAAGGAAAATTTGTTAAATTTTAGTGTTAACAAAATGAACGGATAATAAACGGCTTTTTGTTACATTACCGGGCCTGGTGAAGAAGTTGGAGGACTGAGTGGTTTTGCGTGTTCTGAGATGGTTCGGGCACATGGAGAGGATGGATGAAGGGAGATTGGTGAATAGGGTGATGAATGCGGAGGCGAGTGGTCGCAGGCCTAGAGGTAGACCGAAGTTTGGGTGGATGAATGGTGTGGAGCAGGCGTTAGGAAGGAGAGACGCGAGTGTGGAGGTGGCGAGAGAGCGTGCAATAAACAAGCGTGAGTGGAGAATGGTTGCGAATAATTAATTTTGACGTTGCTCTGATGTGCTTTCCTGCTCTTGGCATCCCGTTGTCGGGATGGCCGTGGGCGGGGATGGGAGGGGGGGGGGCGGCCATCATGATGCGGCGGGGGTAAACCAGTGAAAACTGTCGGGCCCTGCTGCTGACAACGGATTCTCGGACTGCACTCGCGACCCAGAGTGTGTGTTGCGGGGTTACCGGCCGGACCCTTCAGCACAAAAGGGCCAAGTTATGAGTGTGAGCGGATGAGGGTGTGAGGTGCGCCTTGCTGTCGGCCACCCCCCTTTCTGGGGGATGCGGCCAAGTGTCTGTAATACCGGGCTGGAGACCACTAATGGCCTTCGGTCCGGGCACTGATGGCAGATGTCGTATCATTGCCACTGAAAGCAAGTGTTAAACGAGTAGAGCTTTCACCAGATCCTGGTAAAAGAACTTGTGCGATGGTCTTGACACGGTGGTCATCCAGCGGAGAGATTGAAGGGTCAGACTAACAAAGCAATTCTTCGTATAGCTGATGGTGAAACAGCTAATCTTTATACATACACACAATGATCAGCAGACAGGGTACCTTCAATCCACTCCTCCAACCGTGCCAACAGAATTGATCGTTCCCACAATCCACTTAACACAGAAGTGCAACCTAGTAATATTTTTTTCCCTTGAGACTCATATCTAACAGTCATTCGTTCAGGTTATTTAACATTTTCTATGATACCAAGTTAATTATGTAGTTTTATTGATATCGCCATTCAAATCACTACCACGATGAATCACAAATTGAAAGAAAAATTGTTCGTAAAATATGGACTATTTATGGAATCTTCATTTGTTACCGTCGATTTTCAACAATCGGCACAGGAACAACCATCGAGTACAAACACAATACAAGGTGTAACCAGTCTCCTCGTTCAGACCCTTTCGCGCAGGCTGCTCCTGATAAGTAAAGGTCTGAGGCAGACGGGCGATTCAAAGTCGAGGTATTTCATAGTCCATCAAATTAGCAAGCAACCAATCAGAGAAGCGAAATACACGCATTGACCTAATATGTTTGAGAGATAATTTACGTTTGTCTTCTTGATCATGGAGCATACAAGTCCCACTAAAATTCTTCTAACAAGTACTAGCCATGTATGACGTCATGCACCATACAGCAAAGAGTGGGCAGAGCTTGTCACGTCACGTACCGACGAACATATGAAAGCTGCGGGTGAAAACAACTAACGTACATCATCAGAACAATTGACCACAGTATCAAGCACTGCGGATGTCAATAAAGACTGGGACAGAAAAGAACGGGTTGACATCGCTCTAGGGTCCACTTCCAATAGCACCACAAATAGAAGATGGGATAGCAGACGGGGATCCCATGTATGAGATCTACACTCAATTGAGGGAAGACTTGCCAAACAAAACGAATTGAAATCAAGAGCAGTTCAGGGAAACCACCACTATTAAACTGCTTCAGACACAAAAACTTCAATGTTCAGGAGAATATTCAAGTAGGAATGATCTCGATAAATTCGTGACCTGCACATATTTTGAACCAGATGAATATTTATTAGTTGAAGCAATATTCAATACTTACACATATGAGGTGATATTGTATAAAAATATTTAAAAATGACTAGCTACAAAACATTATATGACACAAGTAACATAGAAAAATGCCCAAGTCTTTCATTTTATGATGAAATGTGGGAAAGAGAAACTATTTTCAACACATTGGATGAGAATTACAAATGTTGTGGCTAAAAAGAAGCCTCTTCTTAATAGGAAGACCAAATATTAAACGAACGAGAGTACTGATCACACTATACGACACGCATATCAAAACACAGATTGCTTGAGTATTTGACCGTTTAAGGCAGATTTTTGCTGCTTCAACACCCAACACAGCGCTTCCCTCAAGGGGATTCCAGTTCAATTTTGACCTCAATCAATTCCATCTGAGCCTCAACGCGAGTCGTCGCACGCTTCCCCGTAAGAGAACTCCAGTTAGAACAGTCCCCTTTCCTGAATGCCCGGTGTAAACAACCTCTCAAGCCATTGGATAATTTTCTAGTCTTTGTTAGGAGTATTTAAATGGAATGTAACACTTAACAAGTATAGTAAACCCGAGATATTCTCTTATATTCTATAGTCGGAACTTTTAATTGATATTCTACGTTCCATGGAAGTATTTTCATACACTTTTTATCGGCCACCCTCCTTTCTAGGGGTGTCTGTATCTGTTAACACTTCCAAACTTGCTAAATGACCAGGAACTAAAAAAATCGTAATAAACATCCATTGATGTACTTTGTTCGAGAACCTAACATATCTTATCCCCACACAATACAAAGCTACCTTTATTAGATACGACTAGATGTTCTCTCAAGAGAGCAAATATCTACACATGGTTACAAATTTTACACGTTGCTCAGCAGCCCAACAAATTATGCGATAAAACCATACGAATATATTTCAAGTTACGGTGGTCAAGAATTTTCTCATTTTACACAATAACCTAACAATAGAACCTTGGTGTACAACAGCACGGGTCTCGCATAGTATAATTCTATTCTAAGACATATTACACTTATCCCATAGAAATATAGCCATTCATTCATTGAGCCGGCAGGTTTTACACGTTTTACAGCCAAGATGTTTGCTTTTCACTCAAGTAAGATACTGTGATGAAACATATCGATAATAAAAAAAATCCAATGAAACATGGCAATATGCTGCCTTCAATTCTTTCAATGTGTGCAGGTACAGACGAAAGGCCAAACGTCACAGAAGAGGGCTGGCCGAAGGTAAGACACACCGCACACTCCTCTCGTGCACTCACACATTAACAAAAACTAGATCGCTTACCGCTATAATCTGTTAAATATTGCTGTTGTTAGTTCGACACATTGATTACAGATATTCATTTGCAACGATTCTATTCCATCGACCTTTTATTTGTTTGTCGAGTCTATCACTGAGCTGTGGGTACTTGGAAATTATGCTGTAGAAGACGTCCGCGTGCTTGATTAGAGCCGCACGCAGAGGTATGGGACGCTGTAGTTTTCATTTTGGGACCCAAGATCGTAACGGTTGACGAGGAACTGAACATTCTACGCCGCACCTATTTTGGAAAAGGGCGAGGCGGCAAACTGCCGCACCTGATATTATGGTTACTCACCTTGGTTGCCTCACTACTACCGAACACACCAGCATGGCCAGGGTGCAGAGTAGAAAAGAAGGCACAAACGGCGTAACACGCCAGAACCATGGATGCACGACAAAATAAAGTAGTGGACAATCGGGAAAATTGGGCTTAAACTGAACTGATATAACATTTTAGATAAAAAATCCTATAAACATCACTAGTCTAGTCAAACAATATAAATTCTGCATACATTAGATCAGCAAGGGCTTGCTTATAGCGAGTGATATCTGTCAACTGCAATATTCCAGCCGGCAAGCCATTCCACACACCAACACATTGCACACAGAAGAATGTACTGCAGATATCAGAAGAACGAGGAAGAAATGGCAATTTCATCTAGTGTTCTCCAGTGCCGACTCTAGGAGCGAACGAGAACATGTATAGCCAAACCTCCGATTTACCACAAGCTTTTAAATGTTTTTGTCAGGTGGGTTCACAGAAGCTGCCCACGTACAGAAAATACATCTAGCGTCCTTTGAACGAGTATAAAGGTACATATCAGTAAGTCCATCTCAGTTCTTGTTGTACATGCTCTGAATATATCCAAACAGCGTGCAGTTCCCGCAATGTTCGGTGTTCCAAACGCAGGCTGCACACTCGACAAGTTGGTGAACAGGCGAAACATGTAAGGTGCACATACAGAGCCTAGTTCTTGAAGAGGTCAAGAAAGAGCCAATAGATGTAATTGATGCTATAAGCACAGTTCTCCACTTAAAGCTTGGGTCGAGTGGGTGGCAATAGGTTGTCGCTGGCCATGGTGTTGTTGGGGTCGAGATAGCGCTTGACGGCCTCCAGCACGCCCAGGCTGGGCGGGGACAGCGTGCGGCTCATGAACTGGCGACGAATCTACCAGGAAGGACAGAGGAGCATTGTCAGGCAAGTTTAAATTAGATAGGAGCCACCTGGACTTCCAGCGCGATAGTTAGTGATGCTGACATGGATTTCTAGCGCGATTGAGTCAATGTCCTTCAAATCCCAACTCCGAAACAGCAATTGATGATGCAATAGATTTGGATGCCAAGTCTTTCTAGTGCACTGAAGTGTGTGTCCTTCTGGCACTGGATGCAGTGATGCACAAAATCATGAGTACGCTATCGTCAGTCTCGGAGTTTGTTATTTCAGCTAATGGTATTAGTGGTGCTAACAGCACAATATGGACAGAGTTAATACGGGATAGTATGCATTCACACAATGGGGTCGAGTGCGAAGAAGAGCGTTACATTAATACCTAACAAAGGCAAAAAAAGGCTGCCGATGGGTTATCTTCAACTGAGAAAGACAATGCTATTCCATTGAGTAGTTTCATATGATATTAATTTGTGAAACGGAAAATATCTGAATGATAGAGCTCATAAACTTATTGATAAGTATGCATATAATCTCTTAAACTAATAATCCACGATATATTTTCATTTCTAATCAGCAGCTGAATGCATTTTTTCCCTACTGTAGAGAAGAAAAAAAATCATTTATTGCTAGTCAATGATCAATAAAAGAACGATACTTTCCCCACAATAATGAATAGGCTAGTGTGACAAGTTTTTCTAGCGATTTACCATAATAAAGGTTAGGTTAGTGTGACGAGTCTTTCTAACGTTTTCCAACAATAAAGGTTAGGTTGGGTTAGTGTGACGAGTCTCTAGCGTTTTCTAACAATAAAAGTTAGGTTAGTGTGACGAGGCTTTTTAGTGTTTTCCCACAGTAAAGGCTAGGTTAGTGTGACGAGGTTTTCTAGCGTTTTCCCACAATAGAGGCTAGGT
Organism: Gammarus roeselii; assembly: GCA_016164225.1. NCBI lineage: Eukaryota > Metazoa > Arthropoda > Malacostraca > Amphipoda > Gammaridae > Gammarus > Gammarus roeselii. The sequence goes on along the minus strand of SDVV010017391.1, from coordinate 4,278 downwards.
TAGTGTGACGAGTCTTTCTAACGTTTTCCAACAATAAAGGTTAGGTTGGGGTAGTGTGACGAGTCTCAAGCGTTTTTCAACAATAAAGGTTAGGTTAGTGTGACGAGGCTTATTAGCGTTTTCCCACAATAAATTCAACTGAAAGTGATTTTTTGTTTTGGGGCGGTGTAGCTAATGTCTATACAAATTTTCGCAATTATTTCTATAAATCAACGTCACACTACTTTGCATTAAAACAGAGCTTGGATCGGAAGGAGCTGGTCATACTTAGAGTCAATCACAAACTCAACCGGTCTGATCAGCAGACAGAAGCTTCATAATCCAGATTTTCTCGGTTATCATTGCAGTAAAGAACACGCTGATAGACGTCTATAAGTATATACATGAATGACAGTTAGGAAGATACCAGACGAACTTCAGGAAAACTCTGGCATTATCCAGTATAGACCGTCATTAAAATTCGTGCAGTGGTACGACAATCAAATTTATTACATTGCACGTTCTATGATCATTGTGGAGGAACAATATTAGCAAGTCTGTGTTAGTGACAGCAAAATAACTTGCAATAAAAATAGACATACAGTCGTGCGCGCGCACGCGCCGTGTCCATGCCGAGGCTCGAACTCGCGACATACAGCAACAGATGCTGACACTGCAGTAGGATACGCTATCCATTCCACTTGCAATAAAAATATATTAATCCCGAAGTCAATACAACAAAGAAGCCTTGTGCAGTCATCCTCGCAACTGCATAATACTGGATAGACAGCATAATACTTAAAAAAGCGCAACACTTTATGTAAAAAGGTCTGTTGCAGCCGGATGACAGCAACAACGGAAGGACCACATGCACAGTACTAGCATCTACAAGCAACAGTACTAGCATCTACAAATAATCACAAGGGAACGTAGATAGCTATGCAAATTGCCGTTTAACCGTTCCCTATCCCTGGTGTGATTAGGTGGCAGCATTAACGCACCTTCCCCACGCCGTGATGATGACTGATGCTGCCACCACACTGCATGATCTCGTCACGGGCGCCGTTCTGCGAAGAAGAGGGGCGCAATGGTCAGTAGGTGACAAGATAAGTGATGGGGGTTTACTACGGCTGAGGCCATATGCCACATAGTCCCAGTACTCCGCGTGGGGCAGCTAGGAGCATTATCACTCAACGCTTCCTACTTCAGAGCACCATGGATTCGCAGTCGTCCTGAGGGTGCCGGGGGGTAATGCGCCCCAACACCTGCTGAGAGAGGAGTAATGAAGAAAAGACAGGAAACAGGGATCCCATGCATGAGATCTACACGCAATGTAGGTGATCTCGCACATGAGAACAGCAAGAATAGAAATGAAGAGGGAGAGCGTCGAAAAAGTTTTCACGTAAAAAAGGGTGCAACTTGGCTGTTATTACCAGCCGAAACGATAAAATTTAGGGCCGTTGTGCAATGACTATTGGGATAATGGCGTAGAAGGAGAAATATATAAGTTTTAAAAACTGTGAACCAAACTGATATATAAGTTCAAAGAAATGTGAACCAAACAGAAGATGCAAATGGGGTAAATCAGAGTTAAGTAAATTCAGGATGGGAGAGAAAAGGATAGATAGTGAAGGGTGAGGGGAGTCTGAAGGGAAATGAGGGTGTTCTAGATTGAGTGAAGCGAACGGACGTCTATAAATGAAGAGCTCCAACGCATATTTACACGAGCGATTATTTATTCAATCTAATGCAATCAATTATTAACAACAGTTTTTATGCAAGGCCCTCAGCAAGGGATAGTGATTGTAGTTGAGTCGTTTTGAACATTGCATACAAGAAAATGATTCGATGTTAACACTTGACAGCAAACGTCATAACGAGTCATTGATGCGAGTGCAAGGCCTGACTCGTCACTCACCTGGCTGCTAGTCATAGCAAGCCACTGATTCAGGGGCAAGTCGCCAATTGATGAGCTAAATGCAGGTCACTAACTGACCTCAGTGCCGCTCGTGGGTTAGTGACCTATCATCAGGTGATAACTCACTGACCTTAGTGCAAGTCGTATGGACCGTGAGTCCTTGAAACCCATTACAATAATTAACTAACCTGGAAGTATATGTATTAAGCTATGTAATTATAAGCAATCAATGGTAATCAAATTTGCTTTTCAATAACAGTTTTTAATTTCATGTGTCCTTCCAGTCCCCCTTCACTTGGTGCACCCTCATCTGTAATTCTCTCCCTCCGTCCACCGCCAACCATCCCCCAAATCCATACATCTCAATCCTGAACTTCCGTCCAGTTGTAGACATACCCTGCAGTCCTTCACCATCACTTTCCACCACTACCGTCTACCCTGCTACCACCATGGGAGCCTAGAAAAGTCAAACGGACTCCAACGCATTTACGATAATTCAATCGATCTAATGCAATCAAATATTGACAATAGTTTTCATGCAAGGCCCTCGACTGCGGTAGCAGCGTCTAGAGCCTTGGCCCAAGTAAAAGTATTTGAACTCACCCTGTTTCGTGTCGTCGTCGGTGGGAAAGCATCGTGTGGGTCGTCTCTGAGGTGTGGATATGGTCGCAACCATGTCGGGCCTCCGGCCCCCACCGACACTCTCAAGACACAACAGCCACACAATAAAAACAGCAGTTTACCAGTGGCAAATGAACAAACTGTGTAATTCTCCTCTACAAGACATAGAGTCCAATTTTGGTCCTAACACTAATCCTTCTCCAACACGAGGTTGCCCCACGCGCCTCTTTTTGTTGCGATGCAGTTTGAGCCCATCACCCCTCCTCTCCCCGCATCCCAACATGCACGTGTCGGTAGGTATAGGTGGTGTGGCGATGGCCATGCGTGGTCACCACCCGAAGGTAGCTAAGAAATAACAACCGTCTAGCTCGCCTCTCTCACCCACCACTAAAAGTCATGTAGTGTATCTCCGTCCATCCTCTCCCATCCACTCACCTCGATCTCTTCGTAGATGTGCACAGGGTCAGCGTTCAGGCCGACGTAGTTAAAGGCAAAGTAGAAGTAGACGCAGGCGCCTGCGTCGTAGGTCTGCGTGACTCGACACGTCACGAAGCGGTGCTGGATGCCGTGGTCTGATATAAAGATGCAGTAGCACGATGGGGACACGTTTAAAACACTCCAGCTAAGGTAGACTACGTCGGCACTAATGACTTAAAATGTTAGGTAAGAATATCTACCAAAGGCACCTACAGCGTGTTGATAAACAATGCCTTCTTAGTAAAAAACCTGCATTGCGCTCACGTTCTGGAAAATCAACTACCTTAAAAGTAGTCCGACCATTCCTACAATTATTGGCAATTTCAGCTTCATCGGTGAGACTGAGTGAAGCAGCTGAATGGCAATAAATGAAGAGCTCCAACGCATTTACACGAACGATGATTCAATCGATCGAACGCAATCAATTATTGACAATAGTTTTTATGCAAGGAATTCGACTCACTGTCACAGTCGATATTGATCCTCTTCTTTACTCTGGTGCACAGCTTCTCGACGCAGTCCCACGGCATTGAGGTTTCAAAACTCTCCGCCACGATGCCGTAGTCCATTCCGAGGTCCTGATCACGTTGTAATGGGAAAGATGTTAATATATCTTCACAACATGTTGTTCTTTAATTCCTAGATTAGAGTGTCAAGGCTTTCTAGTGCACTGGAGTCAATGTCCTTCTGGAATCGAACGTCAAACCAGCAGTCAGCGCTGCATCAAGTCATCGACAAATCATCCTCAGTCTCCGGAATTGTTTCGACTCACGGCATGCTTAGGTCACTACTGTTGATAGGGATATAGGGAGAGGTCACAGATGTGTCTTACTCAAAGTGAACAAAGAAAACGGTGGTCCTCCAGGATGGAGGTGTTTATCCGTAAGTAAGTTGCTATTTGCTGATGATACGGCCCTGGTTGCGGATTCGGAGGAGAAGCTATGTAGGCAAGTGTCTGAGTTTGGTAGAGTGAGTGAGAGGAGGAAGCTTCGAGTAAACGTGGGTAAGAGTAAAGTAATGAGATGCTCGAGGACTGTCGATGCGAGCAAAATTAGTGTTACCCTAAATGGAGAGCTCTTGGAGGAAGTTCAGTGTTTTAAGTAACTGGGCTCCCATGTGGAGAAAACTGAACTAGTGGAAACTGAAGTGAAGGCGCGAGTGAAGGAGGGATGTAAAGTGTTGGGTGCACTGAAGAGTAATGAGCTGTAGGACGTTGGGGATGGAAGCAAAGAGAGGGCTGTATGAGGGTGTTGTTGTCCCAACTGTACTCTACGGAGCTGAGG
>SDVV010017390.1:0-14001 GCA_016164225.1 Gammarus roeselii | reverse complement strand
GTTCCTACACGGTATCATTACTGTTCCTACACGGTATCATTACTGTTCCTACACGGTATCATTACCGTTTCTACACGGTATCATTACTGTTCCTACACGGTATCATTTATGACTAACATGCGTTGAAGACCTTATTCTAAATATCCACTTTTTCTAATTTTTCTCATTCCTAACCCTATATTGTATTCACATTTTCTGTATAATTTATGTTGTACATCTACATCTTTGTCATCGTACAATAATGTTGACTGCTCATTACAATATGTTAGCACATTTTGATGTCCCGACCCCATGTTCTCGGGACTCAAGCCACACGCATGCGTGATTTCCCACCTCATGTACTTGTTATTTTCAACACTTATGTATTTTGTTGTTCATCCACCCAAAGTATTTCTTATTTTTCAACCCCGCGTGTCACTGGTTTCCCCAACGCTATGTAGTCAGAATTATATTGTCAAAATATACATTTTCTATATGTGCATAGATGGTACTATTGTAAATAATATTTCGCTCCATGTAATCCGAACCGGCGGCTCCTAGAGATGAGCTGGGACGAATTCAAATTGAACTCACGTTTTTGTTAATTCAAGCTTATTCAAGGTTCATGTTGCAAGTTTAAGAATTTATCTATTTCCTATAAATTGAAAACCCATTGCCAGACGATGGAAATAAATGATCTAATAATAATAAAATAATAATAAAGTGCCGGAGGATGCTGCTATTGCTGTGTACATGATACAGTCAGTTATGGTGGAGTGCCGAGGGATGCTGCTATTGCTGTATACATGATAGAAAAACAGTCAGTTATGGTGAAGTGCCGAGGCATGCTGCTCTTGCTGTATAAATGATACAGTTAGGGATGGTGAAGTGTCGAGGGATGCTGCTATTGTTGTATACATGGTACAGTCAGTTATGGTGAAGTGTCGAGGGATGCTGCTATTGCTGTATACATGATACAGTCAGTTATGGTGAAGTGCGGAGAGATGTTGCTATTGCTGCAGCGGTGGTGCTTGCTTCTACGCTTTAAAGTGCACGAGATGTGTTCGATATATGAGGCATTACATGCATCAACTGGGCGCGTGAAGCAGTACACCCCTGCTTCTTTTCTGCCATGATTTTCCGTGAACTGGTTGAGAATGATGTATAGTGGTCGTAAGATTTATCAAATCCAGTTAATGTCACGATGTTATGGTGATCGAATGGCTTGACATGATCTCGTAGAATATTTCTCAATTAATTTTGATCTTGCTGTCGGCATGGTACTTCTCCAGGGTTCATCTGACAACGCGATATCAAAATCTCGCGATACCAAAATTTCAAATCTCACACCTTGAACCTTAAATACTGTATTGTAACTGATGATGTTTCTAGAACTTAAAGAGGAGATAAGATTAAGCATATACGGTGTTTTCAGCTGAATAGACCCAGAACAGCACATTTTTTTAACAGGTATGTAATTGATTTCATACCTCCTCAAGAGACTTTCAGAAACAACAGGAGGTGGAAGATTTCGTTCTAACGATTGGTGAGGAATTTGCTTTCAAATCGATCAGTAGTCTAATAAAACAAGAACGCAGAAGCACAATCGCGAGCTCTTGGCCAGCCGCCTTCATTACAGTGGTACTTTTCCCCACCATCAAATTGACGAACATTATATATCTTTTTGTAACATTTCCTTCACTTAATTGTATAGTGCGAGTTCAGTGGATGTCTGGGAAAAAATTACAGTAAATTTAGCAAATAAAGATACGTACATCACTCCGTATTTGATTTTTAATTGAACTTGAGCTAAATACATTGAATTCTATACATAGTCATGACTGAATCTGAGTTTTTAGCAAAAAAAAAAATATATATACAAAGTAATGAATAAATCTAATCTAAGCATTAAACTTAGTATTGTTTTGCCTAGCATTCTAATGCAATAACGGGTGGCAGCTTCGATTTTTTCATGTATTAGGTCAATAAGAAAAGGACCTATTCAATATAGGAAGAACCAAGATAAATGATCCTACAAACAGCCTTTCTTCATATCAGCTCTTACTTTCTTTACAATAGCGTCTGCTGACTGACAGCTTGTTGATAATTGCCTTGCTCAGTCTGTCTACAGTCCAGCTTGTCCGCCGTCCAGCTTGTCCGCCGTCCAGCTTGTCCGCCGTCCAGCTTGTCCTCCATCCAGCATGTCCGCCGTTGAGCTTTTTCGCCGTCCATCTTTTTCGCCGTCCAATTTATTCGCCGTCCCGCATGTCCACGGTTCAGTTTGTCCGCCATCCAGCTTGCCCGCAGTCCAGCTTGTCCGCGGTCCAGCATGTCCGACGCCCAGTTTATCCCTCTCCAGTTATATCCGTCGTCTTGCCTTGTTGCCGGTATCCGCCCACTCCACAATTTTGTTCCACATGCGACTTGCGCTGTCAGTCGTGATCTGTGCAAGCAGCGTATGACTATTTTTTTCCTTGTGCTGCAGGGCAAAAGAGTGCAGGTTGCTCCAAACGGGAGTTCTGCACTTTGATTCTCATAAAAAAGTTGTAAATTTTGTACCCAGGCATTTTTTTTAATTTGACTATGAAAGCGTTTGCTACGGATTTTGGTACAACATGATTGGTATGCGCACTGTTGAATAATCATCGATGTTGTTTTGAATGTTGTGTATCGGTGTTTTCCGGCATTTGCTTATCATTTTATTTCGTTGTGTTAAATGATAAGATTTTTCTCGGGAGTACGTTAATGTCAGCAGTGCGGAATAATATGCTGATCTCTGGCCGTGTGTGGCCTCTTTCATTTGGCCTCAGTTGGCTTACGGCAATTTCGGTAACCAACAAAGACAAACTTCATTCCCAATTCATCGTGGTAACTGTTATTATACAAACTTCAACCTAACGCAGTCACACGTTCAGAAACGCATTTCGATACCCAATATTTGCAGTTCACTTCCATTATAAACTGGCCTTGTGCACCTTCAGGAATAAACAATGCCGAAAAGCAAATAATCTTTATAAAACCCAGACAAATTTAAGGACTTAAAGAGTTGCTGAGCTTGGCGAGAGCGTCGTTATCCTAAAACATCTTTAAGGTAAGACAAGCACAGTAGTGTGAGTACCTTGGATACTATACTGCCGCACACCAATAGTAATGGTCTTTCAAGTATGAATTGAGACCCATTAATTTACATTACTGGCGATGTAACAGATAATTGGTAAACCATTCTAATGGAAGCCCCTAATCCCACAAAAAAAATCCTTCATGGAGTAGCACAGAATGATTGAAGGTATCAAAGGCTTTCTTGGAGACCATCAAAACACTGATACGATGTGGCTTTTCAATGAGTTCGTCATAAATATATCGGTTGAGATTGGTTTCAGCTTCAGGGAGGAAATTGACAAGAATCCGTGCTATATACGTAGGGGAAACACCGTAACCGTAAGTTGTTCTAAGCAAATTGCGGTTCACCAGATTTGAAAACAGAAGCCAGTTTTATTTTTGCACCGAGGTAATTTCTATAAGCCGTATTAATCTCAACAGATATCAACACAATTCGAACAATTTAATATTGTTTTTGTAACATGTATTAACAGAGCATAACAAAATTCCCATCCATGACCGAGTTCTGCAATTTGCTGGTGATTCAGTGCAAGTCAAATAGAAACCGGTCCCTGTTGGTTTACGAATTCTGCTCTGGGAACACGCTTGACAAATGACATATTGTCACTGTCGACATGATTATAGGTTGTATGCTGAAATCATGAATGGAAAAAAAACGAGGTTGCTCACGATACGATCCCAGTGACACTTTGAACAAATAATGAAGCAGACACAGGTCAGGTTGTTCTGAAAGTTGAAGTTAGAATCAATCAAACCGTAGAGAATACCTGAAGTTTCGAAGCGACAAAACGTGTTAGAGACTGACGATATACACCTCAAAAAAACAATAAAAAATAACAGTAGCTACCTAAAAGCTAAGAGAAGCAATAAATCATCCAGCACTATTATGGAGGCATATCATTAGTCACCAAGAAACACTTGCACCACGAAAAATAAGAGTAAACGTTTAAACAGCTCAATTCAAAAATCAAAATGTGATCAGTACGAAGCAATGATCAGTTACCTAATAAAGGATGGTTCAACTACCTTGACTGAAAAAATGTATCAATTTTTTGAGTCATTTAGCATTGTACCATTGCTAGATATACACTTAGAAGTAACAATGATGTCAGTGTAATAATCAGTGTGGTGCTGCAGAACCAAGCCTTGTAACACATATCGGCCTTGGGTACGCGAAATAACTACTCACCTCCTCCCCAGTGACCGCCGACACATCATCCTCAGTGACCGCCTTTCTAAAGCAACTTTTAACTTAATAGGAACCGGCTGTTCATACTCATAAAAATGATATCAAGGGAATATGTCTTTTTCTACGAGTTTTGTCCTTCCTGAACCGTACTGTTAGAGATGATCTCGGGTTTCAATCACAAAGTTGAATCAATTTGCGTTGACTTTCACGTTGATGACAGAGAAAACAGCTGCCACTTATGTCTATTTTTCTTTTTCAGTTTGAGAATGATCACGAAGAGTTCATTGAAACAATGCTGGGTGACGATGTTCTTCATTTTCACTGCAGAGGAACAGCCTGTTTTGTTTGGAAATTGCAGACCAACATCTGCATTCGTGCCACCATCCCTAGGCGCTACGCCCGCCCTCAGACACCAATTGGACGAAGGAGGCGCATCGCAAGCGTACCTAAATTGGAATTACACAATAACGGATGCAAAACCTATTCCAACGACTAGTGCGCAATTCCTGATTTGCATCTGTTTTGTAGCGTATATAGAAAAATTAAATCCGTAGTAAAACCGTCAAAATACGCGGATAAAAAGTGCTGCATATTAATTGTTTCTAATTTTATTTTTTGTCGTGGCATGAATCATTCATGAAAAGTTTTTCGGTGTGAATGAAAAGTTACAACAATGTATCCAGTCTATTTCCTACCTGAGAAATAAATATCAAAAGAACCAAGATGAGCCTGATTGATTGTTTTGTGTTCAATCATCTTGGCATATAATTGAAGATGTTACGTTCATTTGAATAGTATTATTTTTCCCTGAAAAGTTAATCTCCTGTACATGGGGGATTCGATTTTTTTTATTCCCGAAAATATATACTTTGTCAGTGACGTCAACCACCAACATGTATTCTCAGTTACAAAGGTAATTTAAAATGCCCTTCATTCTTTCAGTTGATAAATGTGTATAATTACTTTTATAAAATGAGACCTGAAATTAGAGTATCAATTACAAATATCTATTGCAATCCACACTATTTTCTCGTCTAGTAGTCTTCTCCTTGATTTGCGTGCTACCTCTAAATCTAAAACTATACTATTCATGTTACACGTCATTATCAAGGACCTTACTGAGTCAAGTGGAACATTGTCAATGCTTCAATATTGATACATCAATGCTTGTTCTGAAATACAAGTTTCGACCAGGAATATTTATATCATGAATAGATCCAAATTAATTATCTCATGTAGAAGGTTTGTGAGATTCGCTCTCGCAATGCCAATATCAACAATTTATTTGATAGCAATTTTCGAAGTGAAACTCCTATTAAACGTCATCCTAATTGGGAAAATGTATAATTCATTTCGCCAGGGTCTCCGCATCATTGTGCTTCAGATCGAATAGTTACACAAGCCTCATGAACACGCTCGGTTCTAGAGGATTTCCAATCGTCGTTCCACAATCGTCGTTTGACAACACTACTCAAAGGTATACGAACTAATGGAAAGAACATTGCAGTAGGTAAAGTGTGTTCATCGCCTTCATCTCACTGGACTAGTCAGAAGTTTCCCAATGACGAGCGTCTCGAATTCAATCTAATAATCTAGTTCTGCCAGTTCACAGTTCTTTTACTTGTGAATAGAGTACAAATGAAACAGGCAACAACCCAAGGCATCACACATGGAAAATATTGTTATCTCGTATTAACTCATACATACGTACTCTGGCACGCATGTGCCATGGTAGTTTTTGTCGGGAGGAAATGCACTCGTAGCATATTGCTGACGCTATTTGGCCATCCTAAAGTGTTTTCTGTGTCGGTCAACAGAGCTGTGCCAGTGCACGCTTGTTTGTGGGAGCCCCGTTGTACTCATGCCCGCTGTGACAACGTTAGCTATGGACGGGGGCAGCGCCGTGACAACGTTTGCTACGGACGGGGGCAGCGCTGTGACAACGTTTGCTATGGACGGGGGCAGCGCTGTGACAACGTTTGCTATGGACCGGGGCAGCGCTGTGACAACGTTCGCTGGGGACGGGGGCAGCGCTGTGACAACGTTCGCTGTGAACGGGGGCAGCGCTGTGACAACGTTCTCTATGGACTGGGGCAGCGCTGTGACAACGTTCGCTGTGGACGGGGGCAGCGCTGTGACATTGTTCGCTGTGAACGGGGGCAGCGCTGTGACAACGTTTGCTGTGGACGGGGGCAGCGCTGCGACAGCGTTCGCTGTGGACGGGGGCAGCGTTGTAACAACGTTCGCTATGGACGAGGGCAGCGCTGTGACAACGATCGCTATGGACGGGGGCAGCGCTGTGACAACGTTCGCTTTGGACGGAGGCAGCGCTGTGACAACGTTCGCTATGGACGGGGGCAGCGCTGTGACAACTGTACCAATGGTGACTGACGTCGGTGAGAAGCACTGTACCAATGGTGACAGATGTCGGCGAGAAGCACTGTACCAATGGTGACTGATGTCGGCGAGAAGCACTGTACCAATGGTGACTGATGTCGGCGAGAAGCACCGTACCAATAGTGACTGATGTCGGAAAGGAGAGCTGTGCCATGGTTGCTTTCGGACAACAGGCTTTGTACTTATACCCGGTATTGGCGTGGAGCGTTGATTTATTCAAACAGTTGAAACAGTTGAATGAGTTTATAACAACAAGATTGTACAGATTACATGTTATTTCATTCTACAGACATGGTATTTCAAGTTCTAAAATTGAAGGCCCTATTCAAGCTATTAAGAGCTTTTGGTGCTACCTAATCCATACGAACTCACCTATTGATTTAATTTATCCTAGAACACCTACACACATAAAGAGTCGTGCTATTTTAATCTTGGCAGCAACTGAAATCAACCATGGGACTGTTAAATACCTGACCCTATTGGAAAAAAAATCCAATTAACATTGAAAAATGATGCTTCGGATAGACAGCGAGGTTGTTGAGGTGGTAATTCATCCGCTTCTAACAAGGTTACAACCTCATGTACGATTGAGAGACGGTGAGAAAACTAAAAAGCGATAAAAATCCTTGTTGGTCCAGTAAGAAGAAAAGGATAACTCCTTCAGTCTTGATTTAATGATTGAAAGAGGAACATTCTGAATGTAAACAAGAGTTAGAGGGTCCCAAATTTCAACACAATTCAAGGGGACACTGGATTTGGTTTTGGATCAATAATAACGAGGTATTACAAAGTTATTCGGCTGTCTTGTGCAATGATTGTGCAGATCCAAAAATTTCCGAATTGAGTTAATAAGTTCATGATCGGAGTTTCGGTGGAAAGTTTTGAACGCGTCGGTTTTTGGAAGTTAAATTGATTTTCCTGTTTCAGGAGTTCATGGCTTTAAAATGGTGATTAGTATGAGAATTTGATGGAAGGTGATTAAATGCTATGACAGATTTCTTTTGCAGTATACTTACTTTATCAGTTTAAACTTTGTCTGATCTAAACGAGGCTTTGATTCTGTAAATTAAAAAGGCTAGACGTGAAATCAAGGGTTTTAATGCCCGATTTGAAGAGGAATTTATTTAATTCATAAAGAATGCCCATAGATCTTGCCTTTTTAGATGATAGGCTGTCAATAAGATTTTTGAACGTCAATTTTTATCGAAATGTGTCCCAATGAATTCAGTGCCGTCTATCTGATCAATTCGATTCCTTCTATTCCTTCTATGAATTCTATTGAAGGTAGGAAAGAATATCGGCCATATTCTTTCCGACCTTCACAAAGAAATCATTGACTATATTTTCTTATATTGATCTTCTGAATATTCGTTGTTGGCAATGATTAGTTTCTTTACAGGTTGGTTACATTAGGTTTTTGTTTGGTCACAGTATGTCATTGATCACCTCCCACGTTCATTCGAGATCTTCTTATATTCATAAAAAAAAATCCGTAGTAAGTTTGTTCAGAAGAACGCAAAACTCTGTAACAGATACAGATACACATACAGACAATAGGCCGCATCCCCCAGAAAGGGGGGTGGCCGACGGCAAGGAGCACCTCATACCCTCATACGCTCACACTCACACAACTTCACCCTTTTGTGCTAAAGGGTCCGACCGGGAACCCCGCAACACACCCTCTGGGTCATGCGTGCGGTTCGAGGTCAGTGTTGGCAGCAGGGTTCGACAGTTTTCACTGGTTTACCCCGCCGCGACATAATGACCGGGCCCCGTCCTCCACCCACAACCATCCCGAGAGCGGGATGCCAAGGGCGGGTTAAACACATCAGAGCAGCGTCAAAATCAATCATTCACAATCATTCTCCACTCACGCATGTTCATTGCACGCTCTCTCGCCACCTCCACATTCATGTCTCTCTTTACCAACGCCTGCTTCACACCATCCATCCACCCAAACTTCGGTCTACCTCTAGACCTACGACCACTCGCCTCCGCTTTCATCTCCCTTTTCACCAATCTCTCTTCATCCATCCTCTCCATGTGTCCGAACCATCTGAGAACACGTGAATCCACTCTGTCCTCCAAGTTCTTCATCATCCTTGTTCTGATTCCAACCACGTCGTTGGTGATCCGGTCTCTCAGCGTTACTCCAGCCATGCTCCTCAAACATTTCATCTCGAAAATATTCAACCTTCTTCTCTCCTCTGCTTTCACCCCCCAAGTCTCAGCTCAGTAACACGTTTTCTAAATTGAGTATAAGTAACTTTTCGCATTTTTCCTTGCAGGAACAAAGAAAGATATTGATTCCGTGTTTTTTGATGACACTGTTTTGTTTTTTAATGACAGCTAGAATTTTAACTATCATCTCATTTAAAAGTTAATTGTTTGTTAGCCAGTTCACAGTCCTTTCCATTTATGATTTCAGTGAAATACTGTTGATTCAACTTGTCATACAGATTTCCTATTGTTACACAATTTAATAATATGAAATTAATTTGCTCGTATCTTTATTTTGCTTCATTATTCAAAAGATTTGTTCCATTATTGAGAATATTATTCAAAATTACAAATAAATACTTATTATTAGGCCGGAGTTGTAGTTATGCGGGTTTCGATGAAAACATTATATATTAGACCGGCCTTATCTCTGGCTTTGTTTATTCTAGTTGGTTTTGATATTAGTGGTGATAATGCAAGTTTGTTCATTGAACATAGAAGTTCTCAAGCATTACTGTCGCTATCGTATTTCATAATGTCTATATTAATTTGTTGCTATGGTGGCTTGTAATCTGTTGTTATGATCAGACATATATTTTCAGTTTAAATCCAACAACATGTTTTTCGATGAATGGCATACTGTCAGTAAAATATTAAAAAAAAACGAGGTATATATATCAGAAATATAGGTTATGATGTCTCTATGTATATTTATCAGAAATGTAGGTGCTGATTCTTCCTGCCAGAGGTAGCTGGTGAAGTGGAGCAGTGCTCTGACAAAGTTTGCTGATGCAGGGCAGCTGCGATGGGCTATTTGCCGCTGGTGACGGAGGGCATTGCTGTACCAGTAGCCGTCCGTTTTGTGGAGCCGACAACAAAAATACTCGTTATACTTTTGCCTGATGTTTCAGATTTTAAAATTTGCAAACCTATACTTTGGCACGATTGTGATGTGTTTAGGAAAGAACTCATCCAGTCCTGAAGTTCTAGATAGACTTTGCCTTGATACTGGACGACCATAATTCATGATAAAATTAGTGCAAAGCCTCCTCACCTCATTTCATGAATGGCGTGAAATTTTAACTTAGTACTCGCATCTGATCAGGTTTCTAGATTAGTGTTGTGCTGTTATCGTCCAGGCCAAGACACCACAGTGGCCAGCTGCAGGAATCAACTCATCCCATCAACTTCGATTTAGTGTGTTCTGGATAAGCGGAAGTGTTGTCCGGGTGATAACATCGGCACGTTATCAAGACAATGACCATCTTTGCTAAACTTTTGTTTCATCATGACACTTTGGCATTCTTAATTGAAATGCCTTCTGAGATGACTTGGCCCTTCAGCAACGTTTATCTACATGGCGTCAGATGAATTGGATCAAACTTTCGCTATTATAACACAAGTTTTGGCGCCCTAGTCAATCAGCAAACAACTTTGCTCCACCGCGATAGACTGCTTTTCTTAATGAAATGCCTTCTAGGAACACTTGAAACCTCATCAGCATTGATCTACTTAGCACCAGACGATTGTTCCCAAACTTCAACCATTCTTACGCTAATTTTACTGCCACAGACAACGTGCTAACAACGCGGTCGGTGGGAAATAAGTTCTGCAAATTAAAATTATCAAAATTATTTAAGTAAACAATAAATATATTGAGAAAAAATGTAAATGATTAATGTTTTTTTCGCCTTCTCCTCATTTCTTTGAGGAGAACGCAAACCATCCAATCATCAAATCCAAATTGGAATAATGCTCCAGAACAACAATGAACACACCATATACGATATATATTTATATTTAGTTTATTTATGGTAAAATAATAGAAGGACCTTTTAATGCATATCGAAGTTATGCTAATTTAGTAAAAGTTTTGGTTCAGTATACTACGACGACGTCGATGCGTCTTTATGAGAGGAAATGAATCTGACGACGACGGACTCTGGATAAAATTGGATGCATTCAGCTCAGGTTCTCGAAACCCAGCATCGCTATTGTGCTAGAATCTTGAGTTAATGAACATGCATGTTAATTATATGCTGCTGGAAATTATTTCGAAGACCTGTGGATAAAAAGTTTTTGGTCAGTTTTCTGATAATAACAGAACAGATACGTCTTTAAAAGGCTTACGTGGAATTCATTCTCTAATAAATGTAGTCATGACTTGTTTGTTTGATTGTCAGTTAAGGTTTCTATTCGTGATGGTAACTTCATCGTAATGAATGATTCTTGTACATAGATATTCTTAAAAAAACAATGCAAAAGGAAGGCCATATTTGCAAGAAAGTTGGCGGTCGCCGGCAGGACGTATCCCAGGCTTCCCTAATGCTCTCGCGAAACATAACACATGTTAACTCCATAGGGAAAAATGGCGCTTCCAGGGCCCTGTAAAACACACTAGCTGTCTGGAGTGAGAACAGAGATTCGAATCAGCAACATTGCCAGAGCAATTTTTAGTTTACTCCTGGTAGGTCATTATTTCGAATTCACGTCTATCCCATCTCTCAACGCGGCGCCTAGGGCGGGAAAGCGCAACATGGCTGCGTCAAAACTCATCCATTCACAATCATTCTCGACTCGCTACCTCCACACTGATGTATTTTCTACCTAAAATCATCTGCACGGCATAAATTCATCCAATCATCGGCCTTCCTCTAAGCCTACGCCCGCTCCCTTTTGCATTCATTCCTCCCCCTAACAGTCACTCATCATCCATCCCCACATGGTATCTGAACCACCACAGCACAGTGAACCTAATCTATCCTCCAATTTCCTCACCATCACCGTTTCTACTTGAACCATGTCAACATTAATCCTATTCCTCAGCACTATTCCAGTTTTGCCTCTTGGGCGCTCTCGCTACACACAACTCAGCCTTGTTTGGAACAGTTGTTAGAACCACCCTTCTATACAGCCCTCTTTTGCATCCGATCTCAAAGCCCAACAGCTCATTACCCTCTTCCTTGCACCCAACAGCACAGCACGCTTTTCTTCACTCTTAAATTTACCCCAGTTTCCACTTGTCCCCTCTTTTTCACATAAGGTTGAGGTACTCACATTCCACGAAATATTCTTCATTCCTCGAACATCTTACCACTCTTCTTTTACCCACAACACTTCGCTGCTTCTTCCTATCACACACTACTAAACTGCGACGCTAGCCTACGCCACTTCTCCTAATTTACCTCCAAAGCCGTATCGTTTACAATCAGCATTTGACTCAACTGCCATGTCCACCAATTTTCTCCTACAAAACTTTACAACTCGACCCAAAATATATTTCCGCCAAACTCCTCGAATAAAAAAATGAAAATGCTTGCGAGACATAACACAACCTTGTTTAGTCCCAATTTCTCTTTGTGAAAAGAAATCACCTCGCACCCTTGCACATGATCAATGACCAATATAGAGAATCTTAAGGATTCTTAACAATATTTCCGACAATTCCGAACAATGCACCACCCTCCACAAAGTGTTCTTGTTGCCCTACTCGAATGTCATTACAACATCCAAGAAGGCCCTGAACACAATATTTTTTCATAAGAACTTCTCTAGGATTTGTTGTTCTACAGACTGCTCCTATCTACTCGCACCGTCTTTACTGTCTCTGATTGATTAAATTGCAATCACCTGTACAAGTTAACCACCGCACACAACATACGAAAACCTCTATAGTGGCTGCAACCGGTTTAACCACCTTCGACAAAATTCACTGGAACAATTCGAGCACTGCGCCTCTCAATCGTCACAATGCCCGAAACAAATCACATCTATAATAGCTTCTTAAAATATCCGACGACCTTTACTGCACCTAAATTTGGCCACTAATTTATTGCAGAGATCAGGGGCTTGTCGGCTCCCATCATCTTTACCGTTTATTGCATGGCCTCAGTAGTATGTCCGTGACAATTCTTAGTCGTAAAACCCGCATTCGTGGACCAACAACCACAGCTACTTTGTGGGTCTCTTAGACCTCTTCAACATTCAAAAACTTATCAGAATACTCAGCCTACTTTTTTGTACATCATCAACAATATTCAACAACCACCTTCTGAATTCCCGTCTCTCCACTCCTCACCCTTTTCTCCTCTTCCTAGTTGATCATAATTTCTCCTCCAACTTTTCGAATGACTCCGTTTGCCATCTAATATCAGGGTTTCTTTTCCCTATCCTCCACAAACGCTTTGGCGCTTTTCTCTTCTCTCTATAGTTGTCATTGGCTAACACTGGCATCACCTGCAAACATTATTTTCTTCGGCGCCACAGCCCTATCACATAATATTATTGTCCCCCAATCAAAACCTTTTCTCAACAACCAACCACACGCAAATCTGAGCACTGCATCTGCGAACGTCTCCAATTCTTCCTTCACATTCCCAAGGCCTCATTCAAAGCCCTCTAGGACCCCTCATCTTTGCTTGACGATCAGTTCATCATTCACTTCCTGTCATCACTCACCCACTCTTCTGTTCCCTTACACCCCCCCCCCCCTCCTTGCTCTACTATCATTCTTCCTCACACCAATTGATGATCAGAGATTCGTACAACGTTCCCTCTCCTCACCCACAATTCCAAACAACCTCCTCACCACACACCTTGAGTGACAAGGAAGAATTTAACCGAAAAGTTGGTACAGTTACATACACGACATAACGGTTAACTTCGTCGTGTCGAGTGGTCGATGAATGGAACATACGACATAAGAAAGTTGTAAACAGCGAAACAAACGAAACGTTCCAGCCTCGGCTCGACCAATTCTGTCAAAATCTCCGCTAATTAGCTTTCGGGAGTAGCCTGGTTTAGCACGTTTAAGGAACAGTGTTAGGCATCACAGCCCGCATATTAGCAAGAATATTGTGCCTGACATACACCAGTACAGTTAAAATAGAGCCGTCATTGGCACTAGCGCGATAAAATCCAATATGACACGCGTCACGTACGCTGGTTTAGCGAGAAATGAAACAGATATCTTCTCATCAACATCGCGGGTCGGTGGTATTCTGTTCGAAAGCTGATTTGAGTTTTTTCGAGTATTAATGTTAGATGATATTCGAAACAACTCCCTTTTCTTTTGTCTTTAGATGTTATTTGTGTAT
>SDVV010017389.1:0-14001 GCA_016164225.1 Gammarus roeselii | reverse complement strand
TTAGTCCCACTCATGAGTGGTCGCCCTGTCGTGCGTGACGCACTCGCAGCATTAAACAGAACCCCTTCGATGTTCGGCTTTTGTGCGCGTATTCTTACCTCATTTTTTATTAGTCACCAAAGGGATCTCGAAAAAAAGGTGCTGTGGCGGCCCCAGTTTGCCTTCCTTATTAAATAGGAGAGAATAAATTTGCATGCTTTTGGTTGAGCGCCTGCCGAGCAATTTATTCTGTACTACCATCCCTCTACAACGGCACAGAGCAAGGCAAAGGGCACGTTCGAGGTCCTAACATTGAACCCTCGAGTGGTTTTGTGTCTAATACGACCGCTAAAATCGTTTCCGCAGGAGCTAAAATATTTTATTTCCGATGCTTGGAAAATGGGTGCTGTTTAGAAGAAATAGTTGATGTGGGTTATTTCCTTCATCATGTAGCGCGTATAACAAGTGCAACTGGAAAGTTTTTTTCCAGACCTTGGAAGTTACAGTTTGGAAACTGATGGATCAATGGTTTGAGAGATCATTCATCTCCTTTCGTTCACGGATCGATTTAATCGGAGCAAGTTTGAAATTTCGATGGAAGCTGCATGCTTGTTGCTATGAAGGGGTTGATAAGCAGCTGGAGTTATGCCAGTATTATTGGCAAACCCTCTTATAGGTACTGCAGCTTTGTGTTTTGTGATGTATCGCTGGTAAAAGTAAAACACTTTTCTCAAGATATCAAAACTCAGATACTTGTCTCCGAGATTTTTTCAGCTGTTGTGGGAATTTCAACCTACTCATTTGTTCCATAGAACTGACACCATATATGTAACTAAATGCTTTACTTGATAAAATTGTACCCTGGATTTTATGTGTATTATAGATTTAAGGTATGATTTGTAAAACACCAGAATACCGAGAGGCATCTCGTGAATTAAAGATGTTCATTAGTTTATTCTATTCATGTGTTCGTAGTATCATTTGCCCAACGGTCGATTCTTCCAGTGCTTTATTCACTGCTTTATCCACTGCTTATATTGGAATTTTGTTAAGATAGATTCATTTTGCTTCGAGTTCATCATTCCACACAAGACTGGCAGTGCACCCACCAGTTCGAACTGACTTTCATGTAATCGATGTAAGATGACCATTGATGGCCACATCACATGTTAGTGATGTTCCTAATACGGATATTGTTACGTCAATGGTAATGGAACATACTAATATCATGCTCATTGATTCTCCTATTTAAATCCTCGCATTCTTGTTTCACTTGGTAGACTACACTTCTTCCAACCACTCATTCTACTGTAGCCTTAGTTCGTGCTCCTTGTTGCACTTAGTCGCGGCCTGATCCTCGTCAGTGTTCGCGATGATACTTAAACAGGCACCTCCTTAGTAATGTTCCAGATGTCTGGCGTCTAAACGGATCCTGTAACACTAGGCACTGACGACGGGACGCATTTACCTTAGCAAAAGTCGTTCGGAATCTGTCAACAGCGAATTGGTTTGGTGAGCAGCAGCGCTTGGCGGGAGGAAAGTTCGGGTGAGGTACCTGACTGAGTCAACTCTGTGCCGGCGTCAGTTTGCCTACGGAAGTGCCTTGTAAGAAAATTCTCAGCCGGTTCGGTTTGTGATCATTTGGATGGAAAGACTGGAAACTGGAAGAGCCGAAATATTGCGAAGCTTCCCCACGGTCTCCAAAACACTCTAAGATGGTCTACTCTTCATTGAGGTAAGGTGATCCTTGTGCTCGATGACACACTTGATGGCAGTTCGAGAGGCCGATCTACCCACTCATTATCCCGTTGGCTGTCGTACGGACTTTCATCGGGGTTCGTCGTTGATTTGTCACTGAATAGAAAGAAGACTTTCCCAACAAAATAGGTTTGCATGATGTATGAAAGATTAAATTAATGAAATATTAGTAGATACAAGTGTGACGAAACGCGGATTTTCGATTCGGACAATGTAATGGATAGGATATATCTAATTACTTTGGGTGTCTGACTAAGCCGCTATGTATCTCGGACATTGTGATTAATATTTTTTTGTATTCAAGTTAATTACTTTTGGGTCAAATTGATTACTTCTGGGGACCTCAGTCAGATAACAGGCTATCGAGGCAGTTTTATCGGCGGGCATACGGACGAGTGACCTTGGGGCGACCATGTTGGCGTGAGTCAGCTAACTGGCAAGGGGCCGGAACGGAGGGGGGCGGAAGGGGTGGACGGACGGACAGCTTTCGGATTATTCATAAGGCATTTATATGTTAATAGGCTGTGTATGTTAACAGGTTATATATGCTAATAGGTTATATAAATACAACGTTTAAATATAGGTTACCTTTGGTATTCGCATTTCAATGTTGGGCGTACTGTATTGCACTTCATTACATGTCATATTGCATATATGCAATTTCAATGCTAGTCCTTTGAGTGGTAAATGGGTGTAATGATAACATACATTCATAAGATGATTTTATTGATGATAAATCTAACATTTACATAATAATTAACATGCAGTATTAAAGGTTTCAACCCCACACATATCCTTCTTGCTCGAATGTTGATGTCCGGATACGTTCATGATGAATTTTTTGACCTTGGTATCATTTTTACGTCGCTCGCTGGGAGAACCGTTCGATTTTTTTTAATGGTATTTTTTGACAGATAATACGCAAAGTAAAGACAATAAGTTTCACATACCAATGATTGATCACTTTGGATCGGTTTCTGTAGTACAAGTTTTATTTTTAGAGGAGTATTATAATATAAATCTATATTTTCTCCAGATATTTTTGGATTAAACCCAAACGAATAAAAAAAAATAGTGTTTGTTATCGTTTCTGGAAATTAGGATCCAATGACCTATTTTATTAGGATCACTTTCGCTGTTAACAATCATGTAGCTATTCATTGGATGCACGGGCATTCTTTTTTTCTGCAAAACACCCTATATAGGCACGTTTCATAATTGGATCGCTCATGGATATATTTTCAATCTGATTACTATCTATGGTTACTGTAGATAGTTGGGGAATACCCTTTTTGCCAAATTTATTTGGATGACACCGAGTGTATAACCTACCAGGAACAAGATCTTATTCATAGTGGGTGGATTCCCACAATTCACTGTTATACGTATGATTTTGCTCTTTTTTTCTAGGTTAATGACATCTTCAGAGTCGGTTGGCCTTGTATCTATAACAAATATAGTTCTTCCTGCAGGGAAATTTGTCTTGTGATGAGATGAGAGCTGTTACGCGTCCCTAGAGCCGAAAGTGTTTGATGGTATGCTTGGGCGCACTCTCTGGGAAACGATGATCTAATAATGGTAACGCAGTTTCCGTTTACATCGACGATAACGTTTGTGATGTCGTTATGCTGGAAGTAATTGGGATTGCGAACATATGCTTCGTTGTGTCGCTTGATCAATGAGAAATAGGGCAAATTTATGTGCAACAATCCCGTTGAAGAGGGAATCAATGAAGAGGGAGTTTTAACCGGTAGGAAACACGATTGTTTTGACAATAGGTCGATCGAACATGTATTCAATCATGTCATTTTTCTTGTGAGCGCTTTTTTTGCAGCAAGCAAAGCTGTAGGGTATGGTAGAACCTTTTTTCACCATATTTTGCATGAGTCAACTAAATAAATGTATTGTTCATTGTCGTGCGATAGTAGAACGCTACTTGGTTTTGCCAGCTCCAATCGTATATTTACGCTGGCATTATACAATAAATACCTGTTGCTACCGGCTACATCAAAGTTTGTTGGCCCCATCATATGTATACCATGACGTACACTTTCTTGAATCCAAACCACATTTATGTTTTGATTTGCGAAATTCGCTGCGACGATGGTATCTGAAATGAGTGTTTGCAGTGATTTATGCATCATATTTATCAGTAATATGACTATACTGTAATTTTTGAGGCCGCCGTGGCCGAGTGGTTAGCGTATCCGACTGCAGTGCCAGCCTTTGGTGCTGCATGTCACAGTTCAAGTCCTCGGAATGGGCACGGTGGTCTTGTGGCGGGGAGATTGGGCACCTCCTCTATCTGTGTCTGCATTACTTTTCCTGCGATCTTACCTCCAGCCATGGCTTTCTCTAAAACATTCTTGAGTGTAGCAATCCCATGTTCCTTGGTTGATTTTCGCATATCTTTCTGCTCCGAGTAATCGTGTGCCATGTTTCGAGCCATATCGGCAGCTGCGGGCAGTACAGTTTTAAGTAGAAAAGGCAATGTACGTCTTATAAGACTGGCTATGGTTGAGAAGAATCCGCTTCCTCTTTGGTACGATATTGGACTTGTGGATCTGTCCATATCATGTAAACTTCCACCAAGTATTTTGTCACGTTTCGCGAATAAAACTTCGTATTGTTTGTACGACGGATATGCATATACCACCCTCATGATAGTTAGTTACCAAATGACCTTATTTGTATCTAGCGTTACATTTATATGGCTCTAGCTTCTTTTAAAATGTGATACGCATACGCTCGATCCGTCATCCTTGAACGGGATGATACCGTCAACACCAAATCGTAGATCGATGGAAATGGAATCAATATGGCTACGCTGTCATTTTTTTATAGATGACATGTGCACGCTCAAATGAATAAGATTTATTATTGACTTGCTTGTCGCCCATAAAACTGTGTGAAATTATATCTGAATAAACGTTTATGTATCGTACATTATCATTCATAAAGGAGATCTTTTCGCTTTCGGCACTTTCTCCGACATTATATTTACACATCGCTCCAGCCTTTAACTCAGCCGATATATCTTTAACTAAGTACCAATGCACCTTAGCTTCAGTATATTTGAATTGCGACATGTTTTGTGGAATAAAGGCGTTAAACTTCATGCGTTGTGTGGCACTATAATTTTCAAACAATTTTCCTCCATCTCTAAGGATTCGTTTACTTGACAGACTTTTTCTGATATTGATTTTCAGCTCAGAGATGCGTTCTTCCAATGTATTGCCTGAGATATTTTTGCTAGGAACAAACAAAGCAGTTTCATGCCCGACTCGTTCATCTTTATCATTAAAATAGTCTACGTAGAACTTAATAGTATGCTGTTCATCGTACTTTTGTATCTTGAACCAGTCAATATAGAATACTTCTGCAAGTCCTACTCCACTCTCCCTGTAGCTGTATTCCTGGATAAATGTTGTTAGTAAAACTTGAAGATGTGTGGTTTTGGTACAATTGGCTACTGCCCAGTGATGAGACATAGACAAAAAAGTCATCCGGTTCCTGCATCCTGCACTGGGTCCTACGTCATACCGACATCAAACCGCTTGTAGACATCAATATATACTCTAACTAGTTTGACAATAAAACGTACATGTTCAAATTTCGAATTATTTATTTACATATTAGGAACATTTAGAGAATAAAACTTGAAGACGTGGATGTAGTTTCGTGATTCGCCTGAGTGTACTCGCCAAAGATGGTCTCACCCGGCTTTCGTCTCTTCCAAGTTAAATCCATTTGTACATCGACATCATCATCCACGACACATCGCTTCCTCTTTTCAGTAACGGTAGGTTCAACTTCAATGGATTTTTTTGTGGATATTTGGGTTCCCATAGGCAAGAGTTGTGCACGCGTCGACATAGTAGCGTTTGTTTTCAAACCTAATGAGACAATTTTTAATAGTTCGTACAGTTTGAAGCTGGCAGGCATGCGATCGAATGTTGTGTGTGGTCTCAAAGTGGGCATATGTTTTCTGGTTATGGATATCTCTGTATTGTTTATGTCTGAATTTGGCCTGTGTCTTGCAATTGACACCCTTAGCAGCTGATTTTGTGACGTCGGACTCGAGAAACATATTGTAACACTTTGATTGCAAGCAAATGATTTCACACGGGTAGTCGTTGGCTGTTTCGCTTTTCTGTAGTCCCAGCTGTCCTTTCTCTGATTCATTGTACAAGGGATGATTTTTCGGGTAGTTGGAGAAGTTCGTGAATGCAGCCAGAGGAGGTTTACGCATTTCCGCTTCAATGTCGGCCACGCCTTTGAACTGGAACAGCAACGAGACTGCGTCCGAGTAGATGAGCGAGACGTTGTCACCGTATTTGAGTTTCAGCGTATCATCAAAAAACTGCATACTTTTGCTTTAGCTTTTTCTAGCACGTAGAATCCAACTTTGAATGGGTGTACCATTCTAATGTTTTTTTGCTTTAGGTTCATGATGACTATTTCGGGGCCGATGGCGTAGCAGTTTTTCAGGAGGGGGTTGGCTGTTTTCGGAAATCGTTGGGTGTGCACACGATCTTAGCCTCTAGACTTCTGTTGGGCGGATTGAACAATAGATCCCCGTATAAACTATTCGATAAAAGCCCATACAGTGACTTTTCGAAGGAGTTCATGGACTCATGACGTTTCTGGATATTTTTCTTAATGAAGGGTCTGAAACCCGGTTCCTGCTTGATTGGAAATATTCGATGAACCTTGGTGACTTCCAATCATTGTGTGAGGATTACTGCAATAATTCCAGGGAAACTAGGTAGTCAGTTTGGAGCAGATGACTAGCAAACAGCTTACGATCTGATCGTTTTCTGTTTTTGAGATTTTCCGAGCCTGCCAAGAGATTTTTTTGTGAAGAACGAAACATCGCCCAAGCTAACCTCTTTGTGATGTAGCAGTAGTGGCAACTCGTCTGTTTTTCGTACAACTTCGTCGCTGATTTGGGCATCGATACTGACAATGTACGTGTACTTGCCAGAAAAGTCCGCGTTTACCAAATCGAATGCTTGAATTTCTTCGGGTGTGAGCTCGAGGATTTCGCCAATGATAAGGGGCTCACTCAAGCATCCACCATAGAGACGGTTAAAGCTCCACGTTGCTGTTGAAGACACAGGTAGTTTAGGGTCATAATCTTTGCATCGAGGATTATTTATCTTGATAAGACCTTTTGTCAACGTCACAAATCCGCCTCGCGTATTTTTGACAATTAGGTGGAGTAGATCGAAATCTTTGACCAGCTCCAGTTTCATCTTGCCTCCTTAGAGGGCGGCTTGCATTGCAAAGCCGGAGGCGCTCACAAAATGGACGGGATTCAGGCTGCAGTCGCGTGTCATGGCCTCTTTAAGCTTTTGGAAGACTTCGGCTAGTAGCAGCGTGTCGATGAGGAGGTAGATGATCATGTAGTCACGCAAAGTCTTGCAATTGACTGTGTGCAACATTTCAATCCCCTCACCATAATCAGAGTCTGATATTCCTTTGTTTCGAAGTTGACTGTAAAAGGCTTGTTTCGATGAGATGTCTGTTTGGTCTAGCACAGAATCCGATGTGATAGCCTCATATCAGAAATGTATTTTTCGAGTAGCGTCACTGTAGCCGAGACTTGTGAGATGGGATTTGAGAAGCTTCGTGTCATGGCTACTGCCTTCAAGTAAGATTTTTGGCACGACTGTCTAAACTTGAGTTGAGGAACGAATACGAGTCGATGAACTTGACACCGTACCTGCTCGTGTCATTGTTCAAGGAGACAGAGATGCTGAACATTTTGTCTGACCGCTTTGGCAACACATTATTGTTAGAAAAAGTTTTGCCCTCCAATCCTCTCAATATACATCTCATGTCATAGACTGATGTATTGTGAGCAACACAAGGCATATACCCAAGTTTCTCCGTGATTCTGATCATACAATTCAAACACAGAGCCGCAATACAGTTGCCAGATATCACTTCTTCATTGGCTCCAAAGACGCCATCGATGTAATGATTATGGTGGTGAACTCTTTATTTACCTTTTTCTCCATAAGCGTCCCCGCAGCATTCACATGTTTTGCTTTCGCAATATTTTTTTAGGTAATGTTTGGTGAGGACAGGGATGGGGCACAATGGTAAGGTATATCCATGTAATCATTATAATCCAGCAACATATTCATGACAAGATGTGTCTCTAACTCCTCATGGGGGACTGAAGTCGAATCGACTACTTTGTGCCTTACAATTTTACCGTCTTTATCCACTAGAGTATAACTGTACATGCACAACTTGTGTATGTTAACTACATGTTTTCCCTGTGTTTTAGGTTCCAGCACAGATTCACAGTCATAATAACAAACAACGGGTGGTTTCATTGTTGCGTGCATGGCTGAGAATTGATACATTTAGCCTTTTTCAGGCATACTGATGTTTTGCAAGCCTGTACTGGACGAACAAAATTTTACGTGTCCGACTTTTTGGCTTTCAATCATGCGATGAATGTAGGATGGACAAAAAAAGTTATCTGTATAATTCGTTCAGCTGAATGTGCGCATTAATGTAGAGAAACAGGGGATGAGCGCGACATGGTTGGCATCTAAGATTTGCACAAGGTGGATAGTGCGTTCCTCACTGGCTCATAAACTACCTCTGTATACACTGACAAGACCATAACCTTCCTTCTCTTTTGTGAGCTGAGATAGTCTAATGTTAACTTCACAGTCCCTTTCTATGACTGGACTGAAAAATCTTTTAAAGCAACAGGTTTGACCAAGGCAATGTATGGAAAGGTAAAGTAAGTATCTATATGCGGTTGGTAAGTTAACTCTGATTCACGTTTGAAATTTAAGAGGTTTGTTTTTCCCTTCAGTGGAAGTGGGTAATCATGGTAGTGAGCATGCAATTATTTTTTTTTGAATTTATGTTGACAATATGGTGCCGGCCTGGACAGTTTTTGAGCTACGGAACATAGTTGCCAAGTCGTTTTGTTCCTTAAACCCCTGTCCTGTAGAATTTAAGCTGTACACAGGTTACTGTATTAATGTTCCAGTCACTACCTTCTCGCTCCGGTTTTTCTAATTTATTTTGTAAATCTACCCCGAGATCCTCAATCAACTCTCTTAAAAACACGCTTTTCGTTAGCTGGTACGCTTTTGTGTTAATCACCTAGTCCTTGTCATCTACATATGCATCCTCAACTTGTTTGCTCATTTTAACATTCATGGTACATTGGAGTCTTTGGAATGGGCCTAATTTAGTTTCAGTGTGTTCCACTAATTTCTTGCATCCCAATGTAATCATGGAAGATATGTTGACATGTTTAGTGTATGGTATTAATGTTGCCGTTACAAAATTGTTTTTCAAAATTCTTTTAGAGGTAGGGGAGTAAAATATAGGCTCACGCAACGGAGCCGAATCATCAGTAGCGATGACATTGCGAGGCTTACGCTAGGGCTTGCGGACATTGCGAGGCTTGCGCGAGAGCTTGCGCTAGGGTATGCGAAGGCCGGACAGGCCTCATTTCGGTATGGTCTGTTGCCACAAACACTCCCTGCATCCTCCAACAATGGTAGTTGGTTCATCCTACAAGAATAAACAAACAACAAATAACGTAGATGTCTTTAAAACAGTGAAAAATAGACTAACAAAGTTACAGAAAGATATCTCTACAGTAAAAAAATAGACATGTTAGAATTGGCAGTACTTATATCGAGAGTAGAACAACTGTCCGTCACAAACAAGATCAAGAGCACAAATAATGTCTGAGCTTCAGCATTGGCCATTTTATATAACAGTATCCGATAACTTGGGCAAGATGTTTGCCATACGCTCCCAGATGTAGGACAACAAAACCAAATCTTTACGAAATCAAAATGAAAACGAAACTGATATACGTAATGTGACCTGTTTACCTGCCGCCTGCTGCGGTGGGGTCGTATAAACCTGTTGCCGTTGAGGCGGTGAGCACACACATCATCAGCTTCTCGTCGAGTGAACATCCTCCGCCTCCTCAAGATTGATCAACAAGACCGAAAAATGGAGATGATAAAAGTAAGGAATCTTACTCTACCAATATTTAAACAAGTGACTGTTTTAATAGGACAGGATTTGTCGAGTGTGGAACTGGAGTGCATTTCGAAAAAAATATCGCTCGTGTTCTTAAACACTAAATCAAAACTGCACAAGTCTAGAATTGTACTAAGTCCTGACTTTATAGTTAGCTTCCTCAGTCAAGAGGAAATCATGCTGCAGCGTAGTACATCTCTGTCACTTGAGCGAGACTCGGAAGACAAGCACCTAACGATGGATATACCAGACAGATCATTCGCCTTCTCAACCTATGGTGAAGATGTTCCTGAAGAAAGATGTTGAAACTATGAATAAAAATGTAATAATTTAATTTAAAAAAACATAAAAAATATTTAGTATACACTAACCTTTGAAATGCATCATGTCCGACATTGAAAAAATCAGTTTTTGTAGTATGCTGCGGGTAGTGCCACGATTGTTTCTGTCACGGTGGTCTCTGCCACTGTTGTTGAGGTTGCCATACATGAGGCTTCGGTCATTGAGGTTCAAGCAGTGGAAGACGCAGGTAGTTTGGGTTACCGTAGCTAGGATCACCCTGATAGTTTGGGCGATGACTAGCCAGCGGATAGCCCTGATACGGATGACATGCTGGAGGGTACTGCGTCGGTCGGCACATGAAATTCTATGTATTCAGAAAAAAATATAACAACGTTTTTTGCTCTAACGTGGAATGAATCGATTACAGAGTTCAAAAATGTGTAGATATTTTTTGTAAAACATATCTTATCATCCCTGAAGTTCCGGATCAACCCACGAACGGGTCCTTGACTTTAGTATATCCTTGATGGAATACATCTGCAAAGAGAGAGAGAAAGTATACATAAATTAAAGGTTCATTGAAAATTTGTTAGTGGTGTATCAACTGTTGGAGAGAATGAAAACGATTAGAAATGCGGAAATCAACCTCTACGCCAAACCCGCACGATTGCTTATGAGTGGGTTCTCATCTAGCGGGAAGAGTGTCCTTGTAGGGAATACAATCAGTAAATACATTGATCGCTTCGATGAGGTGGTCGTTTCGGGGTCAGAGCATTTTCCTGGAAGGAAACACGAAAAAAATAAAATACATACAGGACAATTCGCATTCGATCCATTAGCTAAAAAAACTAAATGTAAACTCCTTGTAGTGTATTACGATTTCATGTTGGAATCAGTCTCTACGTATTATTGCAAATGTTTACTGTCTGGGCCACCACGCAAATATCAGTGCGATATATTTAAACCAATCACTCTTTCACTCTAATCCATTCTACCGCACAAATATATATGAGTACCACACACTTTCTCAAAGTACGCATGCGCGATATAAACCACTTACGTTACTTTGGCAAAACATTCCTTGCAAAAGACAAGATTGAATCGTTTACCTCCATATACAAGTTGCATGTGGAACAAAAACCATATGGGCACATCTTGGTTGATTTCACACACCAAAGTAGTTCGAAACTCTGGATTAGAGCACAAATTCCAGGACATGAATCTGAGCAAGTGTTGCCTCTACAAAGTATAATGTATGCCAGATTTGAGATTGGTCTTGAATTAGGATGGAGAGCGTCTACTACAATCCAAAGGCTGTTGGATCATACTGTGACGCGAAGGCCCTACATAAATGTTATACGAATATTAGTCCGTCTACAACAAGACACGATGTAGAAAAAATTCTACAAGGTTCAGAGACTTTTACACGATTTAAACAAGCTTCCTTAAAATTTAGCAGACGCATTTTCACAGCTGCGCGTCCCGGATCGATTCTCTGTGCGGATGTTACCTATATGAAATATTGTACGACAAAAATGACGGAATTCGATATTTATTGATCGTCATTGATAAATACAGCAAATATCTTTCTGTACAACCCTTGAAAGCTATTACATTTAAAAATATGATTGAAGAATTTGATACTATATTAAACGAACTAGTATGGCCAACGACTCGGACCTGTTCAGATCTGGGAAGCGAGTTTACAAACAAAAACTCTAAGTCTTATTTGGTCAGCAAAACCTGAAGTTGGGTAAATATATGAATGCTTAAAAGACGGAACGCCATATAGCTGACTTGCAACCAATTGTAAACACGTACAATATGACACCTTGTTCATCATTGTTGGGTCCGGTCCGCTCTGACGTTTATTTGTTGAACGACCGAAGATAAATTCAGGCACTGTTGTCGGAAATGTATACAATACGACGTAAAAGGAATGGAGTGCCCAGTACACAACTAAAAGTGGGAGCGTACTTGCACTTACAGTGCAGTTATCCCAGTCTAAAGATATTCAGGAAAGGACACGAACCAAAATTCACGAAGGAAGTGTTTCGTATTCCACGTGTTAATCAAAAACATTACCTTCCAACATATGAAATAACACCGCTCGATACAGATGAATTCATCAATGGTTTTGCCTACAGGCAATAACTAGTTCAGTGTAACAGACCTGAAATCTATTCCATCAAGGTCTTGAAGAGCCGAATTAGACGATGTTGGAATCAAATCTACGTGATTTACACGGATTATCTAGACAGCAAACCTACGTGGATTAAGGAGGAAACATCGTGTCGTGATGTGTGATAAACGTACATTGAAACGGAAAATGATTTTTATGATAAATTAAATCAACTAAAATCATCCGAACGTGGTCAACTCATTAAACTCTTAACTGATAAAGAAATTAAAATCATCTGCAAAATATTGGTCTGTGACAAGCTAATCAAGTCACGGGTAACTAAATTCAACTCTATAATAAAACAATCAGACAGTAAATCTTCCGGGAGTAAATCCTCCGGGGCCAAAAATAAAACATTATCAACCGTGCGGGGGGGAGGGGGGGTATCTGTTAAATTTGCTATTACCCACTGCAGTGAGTTTTTTGACGAAAATTATACATGGATGAATCGGTTTACTACCTAGTTCCAAAATCTTAGATGGATAAGTTTACAACGAATCATATTGGCGGTAGCGCTACACTTATCTGTCACAACATGACCAGAAATAGCAGAACATAGCAGTACATATCGAAGTCAAAGGTTGAACGAACGGGGGGACGATATGCTAGATTTGAACGCTTCGCCTGAAATAACACAAAAATTATTTAATTTTATAGAAGGTATATACTGCTGTAGCATCACTATAGAGCCCACGCCGGAACCGATCAAACAAAAGGAACCAAATGATGCCGATGCTGCAACACTCTGTACGGCCTCATAGCCCCCCGTGGCTAGGACACTGTCCTCGGGTTTGCATCATTACCTACTAACCAACCCAGCTCTTGAATTTCAATCGAACGGGTTTGTTAGCCATCCCAATGTCCAAAGTCATATTCACGTTCTCGATCTCCTCAAAAACTTATTGGTAAATAAGACAGTGATAAGCAAAGACGTTAATGACGTCATTCAAACGTTCCTGGATAAAATTCCAAAGGCATTTCACAAAAAAAATACCTACTGAAAATTGAAGAGGATGGGGCACTAGACCAGTTCTGGGACACTTTATCAAATAACACATGGCTTCGTAACACCGACATGACACTCGTAAACACTGTTAAACATTCATTGTACATAAAATCACAGAACAGCATGAACTGACACGCGAATCATGTTCGACTATGACAGGGTGAAACATGTATGCCACTCAGACCAATTGTGGGAGGTAGTACCTCTTCGCGACCAAGAGATAAGGGGTCGTGAGCGCTCCCCAACACTGGCAATATAACATATGAGAAAAAGAAATAAATTGGGTCCCCCTAGCGTGAAAACACTCTGAATATTCATAACACAACCGATAATCATCTACAATACCACATATCATAACACTGATACTAAAAAAAGATATACATAAATTCACATTACATAACTGACCTCTGGACAACAAGCAAACGGAGGTCCACTTCAAGCAGCGACACAGAACCCACTGCCGCACTACCCTGGCATACTCAGCTACAGTAAACGCCGTGCGCTTATTGCGCACCCAAATCTCCAGGACACGTTTTGGAGTACCTATCTCCAGGAAATATTTGATTCGTCGTCATTCTCAGCCGGGTATAATAGGTGACATAATTTCCCCCAGGGCATATTCATCGACATAATTTCCCCCAGGGCTGTTTGGATTCAACTTTATTTTGGGCGTTTTCGTCACCCCTATATTATGGGCGTTTTCGGCGACAGGGTCTTGGTGACATCATGCTTATGTTGAATATCGATGTATACC
>SDVV010017388.1:0-14001 GCA_016164225.1 Gammarus roeselii | reverse complement strand
AGGATATCTTTGGTACATGGTATTTTTTATCGCATTTTCAATGCTAGGCATATTGTATTTTAATTTCATTGCTAGTCCTCTGAGTGTATTGGGATAGTAATTAACATACATATTTAAGTTATATATTTTTATTGATTATAAATCTAACAGTCAAATAGTGATATACATGCAGTATGGAAGGTTAAAACTCCACACATTTTCTTCTTGCACGAATGTTGATTTCCGGACATTCCTGTTCCACTTGATTCATCCTTGCTATCGACTTAAACCAAACAGTGATGTATTATTAAATTGACACGTGGTGTATTTTGTATCAATTTCCAATAATTCTATTCGAATGTATTCTTCGCACTGGTTTTCTTCTCGTTTGCTATATATGCTGACATATTATATCCAAATTTCACATCACACGTGATTTGTTCATATATGTATGAGCTTATTTGCAGATCGAGTAAACAAAAAATGATTAGCATTGAAATACTAGAGTTATGATAAATATCCTAAGACGATGTTCGAAAAAACATGGCATCTCCATGCTTGCTTAAGTTATAGTGTTTTATTTAGAGCTCAGCTATATATTTATATTGATTCGGTAGGAAATTATGTAGGCAAAATTCATGCAT
Source organism: Gammarus roeselii (assembly GCA_016164225.1). Classification (NCBI taxonomy): domain Eukaryota; kingdom Metazoa; phylum Arthropoda; class Malacostraca; order Amphipoda; family Gammaridae; genus Gammarus; species Gammarus roeselii. The sequence continues at coordinate 13,378 of SDVV010017388.1, read as the reverse complement.
CGATATTCAATATAAGCATAATTTTCCCAAAGCAGCAACCTTCCCATGCCTTAGAAACGTAGGCATGGAAAAGGTAGCAGTGTTGGTCGAATAGTGATTTACATTTAAGCCAGCACTCGAGCTTCGCTCACGGTGGCGCGTCAGTAGCTTCTCTATCTCGGCCAGGAGTTGTTCTGCACTTGATCCTTCTCCAGAGGTAAGGAATTTACAGTGAACTTATTTACATTTTATTATCGCATCAGTGTTAAAGTGTTTTACCTAGAGCTCAGCTATATATTTATACTGATTCGATAGGAAAGTATTTAGGCCTATTTCATGCATCGATATTCAACATAAGCATGATGTTCCCAAGCCAGCAACCTTCCCATGCCTTAGAAAGATAGGCGCGGACAAGGTAACAGTATTGGTCGGCTCGTGATCTACAGATAAGTCACTGCTCGCGCTCCAATCACGGTGGCGTGTAAGTAGGTTCTCAGGCTCGGTGAGAAGTAGTTATGTGCTTGGTCATTCCCCAGAGGTAAGAAATTTTCAGTAAACTTATTTACATTTTATCATAACATCAATGTTATGATGCGTGGTCTTATAGATATATATATATATATATATATATATATATATATATATATCAGTGTTGTTAAGGTTTTTTGGGGTGTTTCCACGGTAGGTAGCCCTATTTATTTACTGTTCCCATACGTTATAATGCCAGTCATCCCCAAGAGTTGCTTATCTCTTGGTCGCGAAAAGATACTACTTCCCGCAAGGTGGTGCGATGGTATACATGTTTTACCCTGTCATAGTCTAACATGTTTCTCGTAACAGTTTATACTCGATGCGGTGTTATTCTATGATTTTTTCCAATGGTGTGTTATTTACTTCGATCGTATAACAGCATGGCTTTGTAGATGTTTTCGAGTGCTATGCCAGTGTTAGGAGGCCGTGGTAGAGTGTCACTTTATAAACTGCCCCAGATCTGGTCTAGTGCCCCGTCGTCCTCTTCAAGTTTAACTGGTATATTTTTCCAGAACGCTTTAGGCAACCTATCTAGGAATGTTTGAATGAGGTCATTGACATCTTCGCTTATCACTGTCTTATTGACCAACAAACTTTTAAGAAGGTCGATAAGATGGATACGACTTTGTATACTAGGATGGCTAACGAAGCCGCTCGGTTTGAATATAAATGATGTATCTGTTTTTAGGCTTTGGAGCAAACCGGGAACAATGACTTTGCAACGGCAGGCAATGAAGCTGTATATAGTGCTGCATCATAGTCATTATTTGACTCCTTTTGTTTGATCGGTTCCGGCGTTTCAACCTTTTCTGTAGTGATACTAGTGCGATATAGTCCTTAAATAAAATAAATAATTTCAGTGCTATTTAAATCTAGCATATCGTCCCCACGTTCATTTAACTTTTGACTGCGATACTAACTGCTATGTTCTGCTACTTCTGGCCCTGTTGTAACAGATAAGGGTGTAGCGCTACCACCAACCGAATAAGCTGTAAGCTTATCCATCTTGGATTTTGGAACGAGATAGTAAACCGATTCATATATGAAATATTTTTGTCACGAAACTGACTGCAGCAGATAGTTTTCAATTTAACAGAAAGCCCCACGACGATCGATGAAATTTTCCTTCTGGTTCAGGATGATTTACTCCCTAATTGGTCTATTATAGGAGAGAATATAGTTATTCGTGACTTGGTTAGTTAGTCACAGATCAATTTGCAACTCAGTTTATTTGTATATATTTCGCAGATGGCTTTAACTTTATTAGTTAATTGTTTGACGAGGTGACTACGTTCGGCAGATTTTAATTGATTCCATTTATCATTAAAGTTCAAATTCCGTTTCAAAGTACGTTTATCACAAATCACGATACGACATCTCCTTCATTAATCCACGTCGGCTTGCTACCGGGATAATCTGTTTAAATCACGTAGATTTGCTTTCTACCTCGTATAGTTCGGCTCTTCAAGACCTTGATGGAATAAATATCAGGTCTGTCACATTGAACTAATTCCTGCCTGTAGGCAAAACCTTTGATTGGTTCATTAGTATCAAGCGACGTTATTTAAAAGGTAGGAGGGCAATGATTTTGATTAATCCGTGAAATACGAAACACTTCCTTCGTAAACTTTGGTTCGTGAAACACTTCCTTCGTAAACTTTGGTGCGGTTTCTATTGCGATAGTTTGAGCCTATCGCCATAAAAACCGCGGGCCGCTACGGAGCTGTAATCTAGGTACATTACATATCAAATATGACTGTTTTCAAGATATTATTACTATTTTTGGAAATTTGTCTTATAGGCACGATATCTAGATGTTTTACACCCATAAACCCTGTGTTCTCGATCTGTAATACATCTCATTGTCCAGGTGTATTACAGTCGTGTCCCGTTTCTAAAAAACGGCGTCTAATTTAGGTACACAAACTATCTATTCTACACAAATCGTGACAGTCGATTTCCAGCCCTTCCAAACCCATATTTTTTAGGTTTTATAGCTGTATTGTAGGTACATTACAGATCAAATATGGCGATTTTTAAGCTGTTATTACTTTCCTTGAAACAGTTGTTTTATAGGCGCAATATCTAGATATTTTACACCTATGAACAATGAGCAGTACACCTATGAACAATGAGCAACTGTAATACGTCTGGAAATTCAGGTGTATTACAATTATGTCCCGTTTCCAAAAAAAAAACGTGTCTAAAACAGGTATAGAAACTACCTTTCTTAAACAAGTCGTGAGAGTAGATTCACCATCATATTTGATCTGTAATGCACCCAGATTTCAGCTTTAAATCATAAACCATATCAGGTATTAAATAGCTGTAAATCGACAGTCATAACTTCTCTAAAATAGGTGGTTTACATACCTATATTATACACGTTTCAACTGAATACGGGACAATACTGTAATGCAATTAATTACAGATAAGAAGCATAGATTGTCGGCTGGTGTGAAACATCTTGATACCGCCCGTAAAATAACTCTACCAAAGATTTATGATTGTATTTTACCCAGTTCCCAGTTATATATCAACCACAATGTCAAGTATTAAGTCTGTATATCGACTGTACAATAGGCGGTTTATAGAGCTGTGTTTGACATTGATTATTGTAAAAGGTACACAACTGTAATACACTTGGATATGTTCTTGTCGATAAACAAAGATTATGTTTACAGCTGTTGAACATAAAAACATTGCCCCAATAAAATAGCGATTACCAAGCAGAAATAATTTAATACATCCATTTCTGTTCTGTATAGCAGTGAACTTTCCTTGGAAAGACAGTTCTATAGGCACCATACTGAAATGTTTTACACCGGTAAACAATATTATTTGTATGTGAATGACACCAGAATATCCGTGTATTATAACCAAACTATAACTGTTGTGTCCAGTTTCCGTAGAACTGTGTCATGGCAGTCGATTCACAGTTATTGTATGCCTGATATGGTTCATAATTTATAGATTTAATCTTGGAAAATTATGGATCATAAATGGCTGCTTTACACGAGATTTTAATTCCTCAGAATCAGTTGCTGCACAAGCGCAATATTGAGATGTTTTACGCCACTAAACAACAAGAATACCTCCGTATCCGGTCTGAAATATACCCAGATTACAGCGATAAATCGCGGAATTACACAATATGGGTTTCCTGTTCCCGTAGAACATGATTTCTTTCTTGGGAAATGTTTTTTTTTATCAGACTATCTCCAATAGAACAGCTGCTCAAGAAGAATAAATATCATGAACACATATTTAATTGGTGCAATGCAACCACATTTTCACATTTTGAATATTAATCGACTGTCATTAGAGTTTTTATATGCACACGAATACCGATTTTTTGATATGGCGGTTAGTTTGATCGAAATGTGCTAGAAGTCCCGTGCAATACTTGTTTGTAAGCCTGTATTCAGACATCAAAGAGGCCGTTAGCATGAATGAGATGTGCACAATGTTAGACTAGAGCATCGGGGAGATGCCAACCACGTGTGTGGTGCTAGATCAATGCCGGTAAGTTATACATGCGCACCAGTCTATTATTTGATTACAAGGGAGCGTTCAAGAATGCAAACAATAGTTCCAATTTTATGCTTGAAGTATCAGTACATATAGAAAACTTGAATGAGATATTGTATGTATGCACGTATGTATAGACATACAGCTGTTTCCCTCTAGCTAAAAGGGTGGCTAAGTTAGGCTGACGCAGAGAGGGGGAGGCACCCAATCTCCCCGCCACAAGACCGCCGTGTCTATGCCGAGGCTCGAACTCGCGACATGCAGGCTGACGCTGCAGTCGGACACGCTAACCACTCGGCCGCGGCGGCCTCAAATGAGATATCGTAACCTAAGCAAAAAACGTGACAAAATAATTCCAACATTACACCATTATTGTACCGAAATGGAAAGAAACTGTGGTAAAGGAACATCTGAATATGCAACTGAAAACTGCCGTACGGATGCTTCAAGCTCGTGGATTGTCGTAATAGGAAAATTAGTTCCAACAATCAAATACTTATCATCAATCTCTATCGAGACTACTGTATAATCAACCTAAAACATTACTTAAAAAATTATAAAACTTATACTCAATCTAAAAGCTTTCAATGGTTCCTTGTACTGGGAAGAGGGTTTCATATTACATGATGGAGATGTTTTCCTAATATTCGAAAATTTTATCTATAATTTTCCGCTTGAACAACCAGTTTAAATATAACTTAAACGTAGAAAGTGATCCACATTCAAGACTGAAATGAAGACCACTGAACGAGGATATAACTTTCCTAATATCTGAATATTCAACCTTTACTATTCCGTTGGAAAAACTATCTTAAACAAAACATTAATAAGCACGGTAATCTTCATTTAATATGAATGAATAAAAGTGGATTATAAACTAGACACGTCCGTCACAACGAAACAATCCGTTCTCACAGCAGAGTTATTTCTAAAAAAAGAACTAGATTCAATTTACCAGATATTATATGATCATTAGGACTAGCTACAGTTTAATCATGTTAACTACTCTTCTGACAGGTATCGGATTGCTTACATATAAAATTTGAGAATTTTATTTATAAATACAATAATTTTATACAAGTACTAGACGAGATAATTGAAAAGTATGTAATTTATGGCATGGTACCTACTAAACTGTAGTAGGAGAGACTTGTCTTGTTTGTCAAATAACTAATATGTTTATCATAATTCACAAATAAACGATATTTTAATTTTGAAAACAGCTTTTCAGGTGATTGTAGTACGGCTAAATCTCTCTCAGATTCATTTCATCTCATGGACACTGCAAAATTATTCCAAAATACGTTACTGCAAAGACATTTGATCAAGTCTCATTAGAAAATTTCAATATTATATTTCAAAACTTATTGGATTGTTTTACTTAACAATAACTATGGAATGTGGTGCGTGCTGCACGTCTTGATTACTTTAGAAAAGTAGGAGGTATGATATCTGTCATGCGTTACAAGAGATCGACGGACCGTCCAACTGATTTCTATAAATCAGGTTTCAGAGCACTTTCCATTAATGTACGACATGGATCAAATACAAAGAATGCAATATCTGAAAACTATGTCCCTCACTCTAGCGCGTAGACACAATTGTTATGACAATATGGTTTTATAAACATTAATAAATCTAGACGGGAACAGACTAAGTATGATCACATGATAAGGCGATTTTATTGGTCACAAGTAAACTTATTAGGCACACGAGATACTGATGATGTAATTCAGCAATCAGTGAAGCTGTGAAACAATGGTGTTGGTGAAATACTTCAAGCTTTAACATTATTTATTGGCAAATACTGTAGATTGATCGAGGTTGAGAATGATTCTGAATTGACGAGTTTACACGTGGCCTTCATGCGCATTTCCGCCATTGGCTATTAGTTGGGAAATGGGTGAGGATTGTTTGATAAGTATGACGCAGCAAGGATGTATCCGTGAAAGCTGTCGGGACCCGCTGTCCTCAAACCTCACGCTTTACCCGAAGTTTGCATTGTAAGCTGTTGGTTAGACCCAAGAATGTTATAGGACAAAGATTCTCATGAAGGCTGATGTCAAGGTTGGACGACTTCGAAAAGCATGCAATATCGTCTGACCAGATAGCGGCTGATCTTTTGATAAGAGATCATCTGATGAGCAAGGCGTGCTGGAATAGTTGTAGGATTACGAGATCATCTAAAGAGCAAGGACTCGAACAGTCATCATTACGAGATAATCTGAAGATCCTAGGTTTCGAACAGTCCTAGGATTACGAGGTCACCTAAGGAGCAAGGTATGCTGGAAGAGTCCTAGGATTACGAGATCAGCTGAAGTGCAAGGTGTGCTGGAGCAGAATTAGAAGTACACCATCTTAAGAACAAAGTCTACTGAAACAGTTTTTGAATAACGAGATCGTCTTAGTAGCAGAGCGTGCTGGAACTGTCCAAGGATTGCGCGATCATCAGAAGAGCAATGCGTGCTGGAACAGTTCTAGGATTACGCCATCTGAAGAGCAAGGTGCGCTGAAACAGTCCTAGGATTACGAAATTATCTGAAGAGCAAGACCTACTGGAATAGTCCTAGAATTACGAAAACATCTGAAGAGCAAGGTATGCTGGAATCGTACAGGGATTATTGAAGAGGTGAAGGTTAACAAACGGAATGAAAGAAACAATAGTAATTCTGATACTGGGAGAAACGGCATGGCATCTAAGGTTTCAATGATTCAAGAAAGATTGACGGTTATTGGAATCCATTGCAACCCAAGAAACTGCAAAAAATTGGACATCTATATGACTGTGAAAGCAATAGTTTGCGATGGGAAAAATATACTTTAGTATTACTTAACAAACTGTATGTATTAACAGAATTTTTCAGAGATTTATCCCTATCGAACACCCAGACCAAGTGAACCAGCTCACGTGATGCAACCACGAGCGGCACCTCGCGTGAACCTGCTCACATACTGTAACCATGTGAGGCTGCTCACGGGAGATAGTCCGCATGAGTCATACGGATAGGGGAAGTGGTAAGTGGTGTGATAGGGAAGTGGTGATGTAGAAGTGGTGTGATATGGAAGTGGGATGATAGGGAAGAGGTGGGATTGAGAAGTGGTGCGATAGGGAAGTGGTGTTACAGAGAAGTGGGGTCATAGGGAAGTGGTGTGATAAGGAAGGGGTGTGATAGGGAAGTGGAGTGATAGGGTAGTGGTGAGATTGTGAAATGGTCTGGTAGAGAAATGGTGTGATAAAGAAGTGGTGTGATAGAGAAGTGGTGTGATAGAGAAGTGGTGTGGTAGAGAAGTTGTGTGATGTAGAAGTGGTGCGTTTTGGAAGTTGTGTGGTAGAGAAGTTGTGTGATAGAGATGTGGCGTAGTAGGGAAGTGGTGAGATAGGGAAGTGGTGTTATATTGAGGTGGTGTGATAGGAATGTGGTCTGGAATGTTGAGGGTCATATGGCGAGAACTAATGTGCAATCCTTGCTAATGTTTGAGTCATACAATCTCGAAGAACTGGTCTCCTAGTCATTTACTCTCGCAGAACTGGTCTCTACGGCACATCCCGCCACATGACGGGTTCCGCTAAAGTCCTTTCCCTTATCAGCCACCGCGGCAGTGTGCCGACACCAGGCCTTATGCCGCTGTTAGCTGCAGATAACGAAGCGAAATTGTTTTTCCCTAGATGCTACTGTTACTAAAAACATAATGTTAATAGTATTCTGTGTAACTATAGCAACTCGTGCTGTTGGCTGTGATCCGTTTAGTGTCTAATACGGTATCGCTGCAAATAGTCTGATTCAAAAGAAGTTTGTTATCCCTATGCCGTCGAATAGCTTCTTCCCTTTTTTATTTACTAGAGGCCGCTACACCGACGCTGCTGGCAACCCATCAACCTGCTGACAACTCACCAACGCGCTGTTCTGTTATCACCCACCACCGCGTCGTCAGTCTGGCAACCAACTGCCGCGTCAACCTGCTGCAACCCACGTCGCGCCGTCTTGCTGTAACCCACCGCTGCGCCGTCTTGCTTCAACTTACTGCGTAATCGTCCTCCTTAACCATCGCCGCGTAATTCTGCTGCGAATTACAGTAGCGTCATCACGCTACAACACCCCGACGCATCATCCTGTTTCAGCCCACAATCGCACCGTTTCGCTGAAATTTATGACTGCACCTACCTGCTGCACCCCACTACCGGACCACCCTGTTGCAATCCAACGTTGCACCGTCCCGTCGCTACACACCATTACGTCGTCCTGCTGAAACTCTCCGCCGCGTCGTCTAGCTGAATTTCTCCGCCACGTCGTCAAGCTGCAAGCTATCGCTGCGTCGGCCTGCTGCAACTCACCGCCACGACGTTTAGTATCAACCCATCATCCCGCCATCCTGCAGAATGCACACCGTCGCGTCTTCCAGTCGACAACCCGTGGCTGCGTCGTGTTAATGACAACCCACCGCCAAGACATACTGTCGCAATTCACCGTTGAACAATCCTGCTACAACCCACCACCTCGTCGTCCTAATCGCAACCCATGGCCACTGAAACCCACCACCAACAGACGCAGTTAAAGTCGAGAAAATAGAGTTACTGTGACTACCGGCATCCTACCATGTTATTGTATAAACGCTAGAAGTCTCTGACAAAATTGAAGAATTAGGTATCCTTGTATTGAATAAAAATATCGACATAATAGTAATCACGGAATCGTGGGTGAAATTGAGCACCAGTCATTATTTAGGTGAATTTACTTTCTCCGGCTACTCACTATTTCACAAAGATAGACAAGGCCGGTTGGGCGGAGTGGTGTAGTTCCTCGTAAAAAATACTCTGTAAATATAAGAATTCACCATTACAAACACCAGACATGACAAAGTAACAATTCAAACAGTCGGTAAACATACAACGTGTCAAATCACCCTCGTCTATCGTCCCCCAAAAAGCAAGGTTGCAGATGATATCGATCTTTACAACACCCTCGTCGATGTCGTCACAACCCAGCACAGTATTGTTCTAGGAGACTTCAACATCTTTCACATTTATTGGGAAACAGACGTATGCAGTTCCAATGCACACAGACCCAAACGGTAAAGACACCTACAACAGGCAGCAATATCCTTGATTTTCTATTTTGTGCAAACGACTCTCATTTCACGAACGTTAATGAGGGAGAACCACTCGGAACTAGCGATCATCACTGTATCCGTTTTAAGATAGAGTTCGAGATGAAAGCGTCAATGCAAAACGATAAAGTCCCTAACTTAAGATTAGCAAGCCTCGATGGCTTAAGAGAGTCAGAGGCGACAGCGCATAGAACCCTCAGACGTGACGTCAACTAATCTTTGAACAATTTTCTAAAAATGTCTGAATATATTGAACTTGAGCACATCCCTCGCAAAAACAGGCGACCAGAAGTCAATCAGCTTAGGGACTGGAAAGGGGAACTGCAGCTTCTTCAAACGCAAAAAAAAAATCGACCTAACCGAAAAACCAACATGACGACGATGCAAAAATTGAATTCGCCGTCAGCAGAGGAGCTCTAATGAAGCTCCTGAAAAGTAAAGAGAAAGATTCTGAAAACTAAATTGCAGCGAACGCCAAAGCTATTCCGAAACCATTTTTTAGAATTTTATTTCGAGCAAAATAATTTCAAGATCATGAGAACGATAGTGGTGATCCACAAACCGATGACACTAACATGAGTGTCCAACTAAACCAATATTTTTTGTACGGCATTTGCATTAGCGAATCCGGATAATCATAATTGAAGCCCCCAGCGCAGTAAACTTCTCCCCTTACAAAGTAATTAAATATGTAGATGAATTGAAAGTTACAAAATCTCCTGGTCCAGACCCAGTTCACTACAAAAAAATGAAAAAGACTAGGGACGAAATCACCGAACAGCTATCAAACATTTGCACCCAATCTCCACAAAGAGACTAATGTCGTTCCAATTTTTAATAAATCCGACGAAAAGTGTCCAGGTGGATACCGACCAATAAGTCTCACCTCAGTCTTTGGCAAATTGATAGCAAGGTTGGTGACGGATCAAATAGCAGAATTCCTAGAATCAAACAAGTTGATAGATGACTTTCAGCAAGGCTTCAGACAACCGTTCTTATCTTACGATCCTGTTACTTTTTCCAAGAATATAATTGAAATTCGCCACATAAAATCTCCAATCGATATCATATAACTTGACTTTCAAAAGGCCTTCGATTAAGTCCCTCACAAGCGCTTAGTTGGTAAATTGCACAGCATCAGTAAATGAGGCGAGCTTAATAACAGGATAAAATGTCTGTTTACGGACCGACGGTAGCGAGTTATACTCAACGGAGCTTCCTCTCCTCAGGGTAATGTTAAAAGTGGCGTACCTCTAGGATCCGTGTTAGGTCCAGTCCTCTTTATAATATTCATAAACAATTTTGGTAGCAACGTGCTATCGAACATTAGCAAGTTTGCAGACGATACTATGATGGCAGGAAAAGTGCTAACCAAACATGATTGTCAGCAGAACGAAATAGACTTGAAGAAAAGTGGTCAGAAAAGTGGCAAATGAAACTCAGTGTGGACAAATGTAAAGTTTTGCACGTAAATCATCATAACCTCAAGCACGGAAATCCAATGTCTAGAAAGAAACTGATTTCTGCCAACCTGATTTTGTACAAAACAGACACAGTATCGTTAAGTTATACAATGCATTTGTACGACCGTATCTCGAGTATTCCGTTCAATTTGGTCTCCATATCCTAGAAAAGACGTTATTAAATTAGAGAAGATTCAACGTAGAGCTACCAAACTTATCTCTTAGCTGCGGAATAAATCGTACGAAGACAGATTACGTGAACTCAACCTTTATTCGCTAGAGAAGCAGCGTCAATTCAAAGGTGACATGATCGTGGAGGAAGATTACGATGGGTAAGAAAAACGTTCCCAGAACGAGCGAGCCTTTTTACTCTAGATGCGAGCGTCGAGACAAAGAATAATGGATACAAAATTGTTGGGAAGCGTTTCTCACTTGACATCACGAGCAATTTCTCCCTGTACAGAGTTGTCGAAAAATGGAACAAACTCCCAGTGTAGGTTGTAAACAGCAATACAACCGAAACGTACAAGTCACAACTCGACAATTTCTACATAAATCACCGTTAAATAGCTTACTTTTCTCTGTCTCGATCTATCGCTCCTAGACGTTCACTTCAGAACTAATCTCCTTACTATTAAAATGCAACCAAGTTTGAGAAAAAAGGCCTGTTGTTGTCTTCTTACACTTGTAAACGATTGTTAGCCACGCATTCCTGCTGCAACCCAACAACGCAACAGTTTGTGGCAACCTACAGACGCACCGTCCAGCTGCAACCCCCCACCGCGTTTCCAAGCTGCAACCCACCACCGCTCTGTCTTGCTGCAACCTCCCGCCACGTCGTCCTGCTGTAATCAACCGCCTAACCATCTTGCTGTAACCCACCGCCACGCCGCCCTGTTGCAGTTGTAACCCATTGTCGCACCGTCTTGTAACCCATTACTGGTAAGTTAGGGGTGATGGCTACATTGACGCTTGTGCTCCCTTGTTATATACTGGCGTTGCTTCGTTTTGACCACAAACGTCAACAATGGTAATGATTGGAAAGGTCCCTCGCAATCTGGATTGTGCTGTGTTGATGAAGGTCTCCGCTCAGTTGCGTTGCTGCCCTTGCCCTGTAACTGGCTCAAATTGATTTTGCACGTGGGCAACTTTTCTTTGTAGCAATTATTCTCCCTAGCTTATTGGTTTATCACGCAACGTAGAAATGAATTAAAAGATGATCGCAGCATTGCATTTTTTTGGCGTCCCGAGTAACGACATCAAGAGAATAATAATGCAATGATGGTTTATATTGAATCATGACGCACACAGGATCTAATTGCAATACGATCAGATGTGCCCCATTAGAGTCTGTGCCAACGAACTAATGAATGAGCAGGACATCCGTACTCGTGAACATTTTCCTGGTTCCTAAGCATCAGCGCCAATAATCCTGTTTGAAGGAGGCAGCGGTTCAAATGAGGCTGCTTGACGTTCGCCAGCCACTTGAATCCTGGCGGACAGGATTTAATTGGCGTCTCGGTCTCTGCCGTGTGACGTGACGTTAAGCCCTCTCTGCGGGTACGTGGCGCGTGATAACTGATGGATGTGTTTCCGGTGACAGTAGTTTGGACGTTACGTTTAGTAACAGCTGGAGAGCATGTCATCTGGTGTGCTTCATGTTGCCCCACGTTGAGTCATGTTGCGTTCTGGACTGCAAAGCCTGCATGCACCCAGCAACCAGAATTATTTTGTATATATATATATTTCCCCCCCCCTCAGCAAAATGTTTGACATATGACCGCATCTTATCAAATCTCTTTTTCCATTTCTAGTTTTGATACATATTACTTTCACATCGGAACATAACATGGTAGATAGGATATTTTTAACCAACACGGTTATATCGATTCATTTGAACTTGTCATATACAGATACGGCCACATACAAGGCAAAATCCCCCAAAAGGGGGGTAGCTGACGGCATGAAGCAACAAATTTTTCTCACACAAACCAAAGCCAAGGTTGGAGATCTGTGTCAGCAGCAGGGCCCGACAGCTATAATTAGTTTACTCCTGTTGCGTCATAGCTGCAAGGCCCTCCTCGATCCAAGTCAATTCGGTTTCTCAACGAGACAGTCAAGGGTTGCAAAGCGCAATAGGGCTTCGCCTGCACTCATTGCAGGCTCTACTCAAGCCTATCCATTGCAGGCTCTCTCAAGCCTATCCATTGCAGACTCTCTCAAGCCTATCCATTGCAGACTCTCTAGCTACCCAGTCTGCATTCGTCTTCGTCTTATCATCGAATTTGGTTCTGTGTTGATCGCTCATCACAGACACAAATTTCTCCTGCTGAGTGCCGTACTATCATTGATAATGTCCAATTGGCGATCCAGTGCTATGCATGGGTGATCAGATATGAAGTAACAAATGGGATCGTGTTGCCGGAACGTCCTTAATAACCCGGCACACGTGGTTATATGTGGGTGACAGGACATTACCCATACCCAAACCGCATTCAGCAAAAGCTTAGTTATTATCTTTGATCGCCCTGCGGTGACCAGTATATAACTATTTTTTGAATGATGTACTGGCTTCCACTCGGAAAAATCTTATGCATAGGAGAAGTGTATTAAATCCCATTGCATATATATGTCTTATGATTGCAGGGAAGGGAATGATTGAGAGCATTATGAATAGCTCTCTGTGTTTATTCTCAAATCTGCCGTTTGTAAGTGCGAATTCAGGGCTGCTTTGCAAGCGTTCTGCAAGCGTTCTGACACACACATAT
>SDVV010017387.1:0-14001 GCA_016164225.1 Gammarus roeselii | reverse complement strand
CAGCTTGATATTGAATTTAGGATTCGTTTTGTGTTTTTTCCATCTATTCATTTCATTTGTATGTAATATCTATAGGAATAGTACGGTTTGATAGTATGGTAGTAGGCGAGTAGATGATTGTATTTTGGATTGATGCAGCAGCTTCGTTACGAGATTCTGTATACTCCATAACGCATTGTCCAGTTTTAACCAGACATATCGGTGTTCCATTGACGCGGTGTTCCAATAGCTAGAGTAGCTGAACGATATGGATGTATTGTAAGCTATTTCATTGTATTATGTATACATAGTAATGATCGGTTGATTTATGTTGAATTTGTAGTGTTTTTTTGGAATTTGAATAGTTATCTCATACAGTTATAGGATTTTTTAGGACATTTTAGGTTTGCATCGTCCATGTAGCACACTATTTCAGACATACTGTAATTGGTCGGTTATTCCATCATTCTTCTTTTACTATGATATCTTGACCGTTTTAGTATGTGTCTTGGAGTTTTGTATGTTCTCTGTACAGTTTACATCTTCGATGCAAGGTATTGGGTAATTTTATACAATATCGGAATATCAGGATTTAATATGTTTGTACCTGCTATGTAGAACAATATTTCAGGTATAAAATAGTTACAAGTTTTAGATTTTTAGTGTTTTATATATCTTCTTACATCCTGGTACAATGTTTGACGTGGATATTTTATATATAGAAAATCTATTTGTTACAAACTTGGTCTTGTTGTTACTTTATTGAAGATTTAGTGTAGAAACCAAGCTGCAATGCATTTTTGGGGGATGTCTGGATGACCATAGTCAAGAGTTGTGTACGCCTCGGTATAATATCGTTTGTTGTCAAATTCACTGAGGCAATTTTTATCAGTGTGTACTGTTTGAAGGTGGCATGCTTGTGCGTGAATGTTGTGTATGGACTCAAAGTTTGTGTATGTTTTCTGGTTATGGATGTCTCTGTATTGTTCATGTTTGATTTTGGCTTGTGTCTGGTAATTGATACCCTCAGTAGCTGCTTTGTAGCCTCGGACTCGAGCAACCTACTGTAACATGTTGGTTGCAAGCAAATGATCTCACTCGGGTAATCATGGGCTGTTTCACTAATCAGTAATCCCAGCTGTCATTTATTTGATTCATCGTAATAGGGATAATTTTTGGGGTGGTTTGAGAAGTCCATGTATTCAGTCAGAGGAGATTGCCGCATTTTCCGTCTCAATGTCGGCCATGCTATTGAACTGGAGCAGCATCGAATCTGTGTTCGAGTAGATGAGAAAAACGTCGTCACCGTAGCGTGGTTTCATTGTGTCATAAAAGAAGCTGTAGACTTTTGCTTAAGTTTCTGTTTAGAGCTATTGAGAAATATATCTACGAAATCATAGGTAGCCCAGTGCAATTTTAATTGATTAATATCTATCGTACTTTCAATGCAAGGCAGGAGGCGTTGTATTGCATTTCAATGCAAGTCATGTTGCGTATCTGCAATTACTTCATCGTACATGGGGTGACTTCTGGGGTAGATGGAAAAAAAACATCTATTCAGGCAGAGGAGTTTGCCGCCTTTCCGCCTCAATATCGGTCATAACTTTGAACTGGAATAATATCCATCGCATTTCATTGCTACCCATTCTGTGCTGCAATTCATTGCAAGTCATGTTGCATATATATATTTCTATGCTAACAGCTCGAGTTAGGTATGGGATAAGGCCAATACCGAATTATAAGGTATATAGTTTTTGATAATAGATTTATAACACGTTTTTTATTAAGAAATTGCATGGGTTTATCATTTATACGAGAATACAACTATTCACTCCGAAAATCGATACTTCGAGACCATACACAACATACATACATATTGACTTCGACTTTCCTCTCTGGGCTTATCTTGATCGGCGATATCAGACCCACTAGAAGGATTCTTTAACCATGATGGGCATTATTTCTCACCTGGAGCTGTCGCTCATCATATCGGTGCAGGATTTATCATCTGTTTTTTTTTTCTCTGATCTATTGGGTTCTAGACTATTGCTCATAGCACACATTTTAGACAACGGATACCTTTTGGAAAAATGTATGCAACACTTCCAATCCTACCCTTGAAACCAAAACTTTGTTTTATAGTCTTCATCGAGCTTTTTCTCGACGCTAGTTTTCAAGTTAAAGATGCATGTTTATGACATCGAATATTTTCAGGGGTTTTCTTACTGTCGTCAACATTACCATTCACTATATTCCCGCACAGTTCCGATTTATACATAATTCTCCTAGCACTCAAGCGTTTGAGACATGATTTTATCGCTTCATGTTTCATTACCAACAATTTTGAAACAAAGTCAGATATACATTTATTTTGCTGTTCATTTTTACACTTTATATACCAGATACCCTCTTATTACCCCATTTGATAATTCGGTTCGCTTCAACTCTAGCAGGTCTTCCTCCACATGACATCTCCTCGGTATCACTATCACACGTTGCAATATCACTGTCACTGGTATCCATTCAACTTAAAGTATCCCACGTTCTCCCCATCTTTTCCTTTTATTCCATTTTGTCTAAGGTTTGGGTTTACTTTCCCCAATTCACCCAATCTCTGTATGTTCTAAGTTTAGATGTTATGGCATCGCTTTTTTTTTACTGTTCGCACCCTGTTGAGAGCCGTCTATATCATTATTTTGGAAGCCCAGGTCCGGTCAATTATGTTCTATTAATACACCCGTTGCATCCTTAGAGCTTGTTTTTCCTCGTTCATTGGTAAGATTATCATAATCAATATAATAATGTCCTTTGAGATGACGTCAAAACCCGAAAGTCGATCTTGATTTGCATAGTTTTATATCCGCATTGCAAATAACACATACCCCTGTGTTTTTCTTTCTGGTAAAATATTTCAATATCAAACTTGGCAACATACTTCTACACCGAAAGCACTTCGTTAAGTGAATGAGTATATATACGAGTCAAATATTATTTATACCTTTACATGCATATATACAGGGTCGATGGCCTCACTGTGTCGGCACATCTGTCGACACAATGCATATATACAGGGTTGTTAGCCTCACTGTGTCGGTACATGTGTCGACACAATGCATATATACAGGGCCGTTAGCCTCACTGTCGGCACATGTGTCGACGCAATGCATATGTACAGGGTCGTTAGCCTCACTGAGTCGGCACATGTGTCATCACCATGTAGGCATTTACACACATTTTGTGCAAAAGGGTTACCATACACTGCCAGATGCATTAATACCTAGGTAACCTAACCTAACCTAACCAACTTAACGAAGAATTATGTGTCATCTCTCGAGATTCCCTGCTTACGTTTGATACTTATTCATTGAGTGGATCAGCTTCACGGGATGTTATGTTAAAAGAACTATTCCTCCTTACCTAACTGAACCTATTGTATTCAAAAAATTATGTATTTCCGATCGACTTTTCATGATTGCATATGATTTTCGATGCCTAAGGAATAATGTATAACAAATATCTCCACTTACTCTACATTATGATCCATCTTTCGCAGTTTTGATACACAAATATAATTATGATCAAACAAATTTAATTTGTTTTCATAGGTAATTAAATCGTTGTTTGAATGATATAGCTTTTTTCATATGATTCTCGATTTTGATATGACACAGTTCAAAATCAAGTTTACATATTATCCACACCCATCAACAACCTAACCTAACCTAACATTATGTATGGTATTCAATCATTGATATATACATATGAACCCCTCCACACGGTTCTTGATAAACTTTTCACCTTATTCTTTCTACTTCGTGGTCACTCTCGACCCATATTAGTTAGCAGACACGCCAGATTTTCAATCTTAGATGGTTTGAATGCTACAAGTATTTCGTATTTGTATCCAGTTTCACACAAACGAACACTTCGTCTCATACTAGGTCTACCCCATTTACTTCAATAACTCCTGACACTACATGATTTTGAAGAATTGCAAGTCAGATTTGCTTTTCTTTCCTATAATTTTCATATTCTTGATGGTGACTTCGCTTCAGATGTTGCCACACATTACTCGTGGATTTTTGTTCATTTAATTTTATTTCTTTTATGCACAGATTCCAAACTCCCGTTACCCCACTAATTTCGATTAAACGACGACTCAAACTATTCCATCTCCCACATCAGAATCACAATCTTGACTGAGCAAGATCCCGATCGGACTCTAATTTTTATCCTACCAATCTGTGACACATCTAGCCCAACATTTCCTCCCCACGATAGGTTTATGACAGAGAGTGAAACATTTTCTCCTACTGATTTCGACAATTCGACGTTGCCTCCTACCTACATGATGTATGCAATTCATTGGTGAACCTTTAAGTTTTAGGATAATATAAACATTTGTTTTAGGATTGAAATGACTTATTACTGTATTATTAGTGAGAATTACAGATCTTGCTGGATTCATCAATACTTTCTAACTCATTCTTTTGATTTGTAACAGCATGATTCGTATATCCAACCATACCTATTAGCACGATGTTTCAGTTTCCTTTCAAAATCCTTCATCTACTCCAGCATATCTTTGATGCGAATATCGAAGGCTGTTCCGTTCCCTTGAGTCCACAAATGTAGTGCTTGTTCCTCGTGAACCTAAATTATTCGGAATTTCTCCAATTCAAAGTCATTCTGATCTATATCATTGAGGAATTGTTGCATACGTTTCAGATTTTCTCTAATTCTTAGGTAAA
This sequence comes from Gammarus roeselii, assembly GCA_016164225.1. Taxonomy (NCBI): domain Eukaryota; kingdom Metazoa; phylum Arthropoda; class Malacostraca; order Amphipoda; family Gammaridae; genus Gammarus; species Gammarus roeselii. The sequence continues at coordinate 9,271 of SDVV010017387.1, read as the reverse complement.
ATCCGTCTCCCAATACCTCAGCTTTATTACAGTCATGATGATTTTCCACTTCGATCATATAAATTTCGAGATTTGCTTTCATATTTCACTTGAACTTTGGTACATATGACTGTAACCCGTCGACATTAGTTACCCATAGCCGATTTATTTTTTCCTTCATCCATATATGAATGTTATCTCCCGCTCACATGATTCTTGTTTTACCCAGTATGAGATGCAAAACACGTAAACTAATTTATACCACGTGAACTTTCATTGTTGTCTATTTGAGAATGAGCTGTCCTGCTCCAGTTACACTCAACTTTACAATGATTCCAATATCTGCACGCAGCCAGCTATTAAAATGCGTTTGCATGTTTTTTTTTTGCAAAACATCAGGCATATCATCGCTCGCCTTAGATGCGGTCGCAGCTGCTTCGCCAGCAGCATTATCGTTTCCGTCAGTTGCGGATGCACGTGGGGATGCGGTACCGGGAGCAGTGTCACCGTGAGCTAAACCGATCGTGGGAACGCCGGTGTCAGAACGCGAACGCTTCACGGCTCGAGTAGAGCAAGCGAGTGGCTCAGATACCGCGCTTGGACTGCTCTAAGCAGCGCACCAGGGTTAGGTTATCGCACGTGCGGCCGAAACTGACGGAAGCGATAATGCTGCTGGCGAAAATATTGAAGTAAATGTGGTGGACCTAGTATGAGACGAAGTGGTCGTTTGTGTGAAACTGGATCCTAATATGAAATACTTGCAACATTTAAACCATCTAAGATTGAAAATCTGGTCTCTCTGCTAACTAATATGGGTCGAGAGTGGCCACGAAGTAGAAAAAACAAATTGCAAGTTTTATAAAGAACCGTGTGAAGGGATTCACATGTATATATCAATGACTGACAACCACATAAGGTTAGGTTCGGTTAGGATAGTTTTTTTTGATGGGTGTGACTAACATGTAAAATTTATTTCAAATTGTGTCAAATAAAAAATCAAGAATCATATGAAAAAAATAGCTATAACAATCAAACCACGATAATATTATATATGAAAGCGGATGAAATTTGCTTGATCAAATTGGAAGTGTGTATCAAACCTGCAAAGGATAGATGAAAATGTAGTTTCAAGTGGAGATATTAGATACTAAGATCGGAGGAAAAGTGCTAACTGAACTAGAGTGTCAGCAGATCCAATTAGACTTGAACAAAATGGTTGATCGGTCAGAAAAGTGGTAAATGAAATTTAATGTCGACAAATACAAAGTTATGCACATAGGTCTTCATAACCCCAAACACAAACATTCAATGTCTGGAAAAAACTCATTCCCGTCACCGAAGTGAGAGATTTAGGTGTCATCATTAGTAACGACTTAAAAAGCAGCAAGCAATATAACGATGCTGCCAAGAAAAGCAAAAAAAATGCTAGGTATGATATCCCGCACTATCTTCTACAAAAACCAGCACACAATGCTCAAGTTATTTAATGCATTTGTTAGACCGCATCTCGAGTATACCGTTCAATTCTGGTCTCCATTCCTTAGAAAAGACGTTATTAAACTTGAGAAGGTTCAACGTAGAGCTACCAAACTCATCCCCTCGCTGCGGAATAAATCGTACGAAGACAGGCTTTGTGAACGTAATCTTTATTGGCTAGAGAAACGTTGAGTCAGAGGCGACATGATAGAAGTGTGGAAGATTATGAAGGGTAAGGAAAACGTCGACCAAGCGAGCCTTTTCACTCTAGATACAAACGGAGTGACTAGGAACAATGGATACAAAATCGTTGGGAAACTCTTCTCACACGACATCACGCGCAATTTCTTCACGTATAGAGTTGTCGAAGAATGGAACAAACTTCCAGCGGAGGTTGTAAACAGCAATACAACCGAAACGTTCAAGTCGCGGCTCGATAAATTCTACATAAATCGCTGATAAATATCTAAGCCGTTCCATTTCCTGATGTTTTAAAGAAAACTGAAATGGCACACGAAGCTCTCTTAGACGTTCCACTTCAGAACTAATCCTCTTGCTACCAAAAGGCATCCTAGTTTGGGCCAATAGGCCTCTTAGACGTTCTACTCCAGAACTAACACTCTTGCTACCAAAAGGCAACCTAGTTAGGGCCAATAGGCCTGTTGTTGTCTTCCTACACTTGTAAACTTGTAAACATGGTCGCCCCAAGGTCGCCCGTCCGTATGCCTGCCAATAAATTTGCCACGATTGCTGTTTCGTACCGCTTATAGCTACTCATAAGCACGGGACACCGCAAAATATGTTAAAATAGATTCACACTGTCCAACACTTATTACAGCTGCGTGCTGGACCTGATTAGGCACCGGAAATCGGAAAATATATTAAAATAGATGAGCACAATCTAACACTACTTATAGTTATTTATTCACAGCTGTGTGCTGGAACTGATTATGTACAGGACACATCACAAAATATATTAAAATCGATGCGTACAATCTAACAATTATAGATATCTTTTCTTAGCTTTGTGCTGGGCCTGATTTAACACGGTACACCACAAAATAGATTTTTTAAAATTCACACTGTCTAAAACTCAGATTCTATTCATAACTGGGTGATGGACCTTACTAGGTACATGATATCACAAAATAAATAAATATAGATGCACTCAATCAAACACTCATAGATAGATTTCTATTCAGAGCTTTGTTCTACCTCTGTTTAAGCACGGTACACCACAAAATATATTAAAATAGATTCACACTGTCTAAAACTCATAGATATCAATTCATAGCTGCGTGCTGGACCTGATTAGGCACGGGACATCAAAAAATAGGTTGAAATAGATGCACACAATCTAACACTTGCACAGCTGTGTGGTGGACCTGATTTAGCACGGTACACCACAAAATATATTAAAGTAGATGCACACTGTCTAACACTCATAATTACATATTCATAGCTGCGTGCTGGCCCTGATTGGGCACCGGACATTGCAAAATATTTCAAAATTCATGCACACAATCTAAAACTCATACATAGATATTTATGCACATCTGTGTGCTGGACCTGATCAAACACGGGACATCACAAAACAGATTAAAGTAGATGCACATAATCTACATGCATAGATATAAATTTACAGATGTGTGCTGGACCCAATTGAACACTAGACTCCACATAATGTAATAAAATAGGTTCACACAATATAACAATTATCTTAATCTATTCACAGCAGTGTGCTGGACCTGATTAAACACGAGACACGATAAAATAGATCTCAAAAGAAGCACACAGTCTAGCGTTCATAGATATCAATTCACAGCTGTGTGCTGGAACTGATTTGACTAGGGACATCCCACAATAGATTGAAATAGATACCCACAATCTAACACTCGTAGATATATATTCGTTGCTGTGTGCTAGACCTGATTAAGCACGGGGCATCACAAAATAGATTCAAATAGATGCACACAATCAAATCTTAATAGATATATTTGATACTAATTATAATATAGTAACACCAGTATGATGATGTTAGCATTCTACTGCATTCATCGCGAATGCTATAATACATCATTATTCAGTGAGCAAAACATCAATAATTTGTAAACTGAGTAGCTGCTGGCACTCAGACAAACAAAAATGTCATAACAAAAAAATTTAAATTCTGAGATAATCACTGGTGAACGATGTAAGTAGGAGTCTCATGATCAGTTGGCTTAACTTTGGTTCGTTGCATCTATGACAAAATGTGAACGATTTCAACCCAGGGATAAAACTGGTAGAAGGCCTCACTAGTAGTAGGCCCAGCTGGTAGAAGGCCACGCTGACGGAAGGTCACGCTGGTAGAAGGCGACGCTTGTAAAATGCTACCGGCAAGGGGTGCTGGAGATTGTACCCTAACCGAGTAGGGCGAAGTATTTGAGATGGTACCTTCATCGGACGGGGCGGGGTGCAGGAGATAGTATTCTCTTCAGGCAGGATGGGGTTCTGAGATTGTACCCTCACATTGCAGGGTAGGGTGGTTAAGATGGTATCCTCATCGAGAAGAGCGAGGTGCTGGAGATGTTACTCTCCCGGGCAGGGGGGAGTGCTTAAGATGGTACCCTCCCCAGGCTGGGCGGGGTGCTTGAAATGGTACCCTCACCGGACAGGGCGGGGTGCTTGAAATGGTACCCTAATTTTGCAGGGCAGGGTGCTGGAGAAGGTATATCCACCGGGCAGGGCGTGGTGTAGAAGATGGTCACCTCAGACGGTGGTTGGAGAAGCGCAGGGTGTGGGTGAGGGCACCTTCGCCCATCGCATTGAACATACGGGCGATGGGAAGGGAGGGCGCTGGAAAGCAGAGTAGAGGATGGACATAAGGTGAAAACGTTGCAGCCGAGTCATAAATAGCTTTTGCGAGTGGAAAACATTTTTCATCCCTTATTTTTTTCTTCAATCAGCAGTAAGGTTGCATTGACATTACTCACTGACCCACTGATGATATATCACTGACACGATTGATATGGTGCACTGATAAAGTTTTACAATTTCTTTTAAATTTGTTCGTTTTTTTTTACGAATTTTTGTGTGTTTATTTCAAAAGTCCTCAACACTTCAGTGGGAACTGCAGGAGTTTAAAGCTCTGGGTAGATGACGGGGAGCGGGGGTTTAAGGGGGGGGGGAGTGAATGTGTGTTGTGATAGCGACGGGATAGCAAGCGAGAGGGGTGGAGGGCTTGATACCCTCATCAGCCGATTTCTGATGGACCTGCGTTCACGTGTGGGGCGAAACCTATTTACTGACAGAGAGTTATTGTATTATTGTGCTCCTCCTGATCTGAGGACTTATTCACGTACTCCCAAAATCTAAGATACTTATTGCTGTGAAGATAATAAGCTAAGAATATTGTTTTTCATCTTCAAACCCCTATGAAAATTGTTTGTTTGTTTAAGTTGAACACTCTGCATTGTCGACACCTGTTGGAGTTGCATAGCCCCCTTGAAACGGTAAAGCAGCTTTGATCTGATAAATTGTTATTGTTATGATTATTTCGTATTAAAGTGATTGATCACACTTCACTTTAGCCTATTATCGGTCAATGAACTGTTCGACGTCCTACAAAATAAATACTAAACGGAGGAGCAGATACGCTGCGCTGCGTCCCCTCACTTCGGAGTCTAAACTGGCTCGATAAAATTATCACTGGCCAACAACTCCTGTAATTATAGAGCAGGTAGGCACTTATTCCTTGGAACGATGCAAAGTGTTTCTGAAATTATATGTTGACTGGGCTAGTGTTCGTACTCTGGCAGCTGTACATGGATTTACGTGGCTCAGGGTAATTGGCGAGACATTGTGATTAGACATTGAATAGCGAGGGTGTCGGCGAACGATTGATGTTAAACGTAGCGCAACTTTGTCAATAGGTCACTAGCAGAACTAAGATGAACTATGATTGGCATGTATAAGGCTGATCGTACTTGCGCTATAGTGGAATAACAATAAAATGACTGCTTGTGTGAGATTTTTAGAACGATGTTTACTTTATGTTATGCTGTTCTGTGCTCTGTGACGAAAGGAAAATTAAAATAAGATTGCAGTCAAACAGGAAAGCCAAATCTGCAGATACTTAGCAATGATAGTAGGTATTCGAGGGATCCAGTTGCATCTTGTCTCGTACGAACGCCCAGACTACATTTGCCTCCATAACAAGTGAAATTAGCAAATTTATGTCTGATTTAGTTGCATATGCTGAAATGGCCTCTTCTGATATTATTATACTGTCTGATAATCAGGTTCCTGCATACGAATTTAGAAAATATATTCAATTTTTTTAGCCGGTCATCCAGGAAGAAATGCTTATAAGACCGTACCTGAACTACATTCATCAAGCTGGTAATTTCCGCCGGAACTCGCAGTCAGGCAGCATCACTTCGGTTCCGAATGGTTCACTTTTATCACTGAAAACAAATAATCGTCCAATTTATGTCACCTCTGCTCTTCCTTAGAAAAAAACTGGCTGCTGCTCGTTTCAGGCTTTAAAAAAAATGTGTCAGCTTCTGATGCAGCATACTTTTGCAAGGGTTTTGGTGCTCGTGATTCTTATCCGAATTTTGACCCCGTCCTGCACGCAACGTTGATTCAATTGAGGCAATCGAGGCAGTTCCAAATTCATATTTGCTGCTCATTTAATCAAATTAAACACCTTGAGATCTTGTAAAAAAACTTGGTTTCTCGTGATGGTTAATTTTAATTCCCTGTGATTCATTGTTTGTTGTCAAACTCGAAGCTAATGTAATGTTGTAGAATGAGCGAACTGTGTGCATATGGATGTTGGTATAGATACTCCCTTAGGCAGTATCTATTTCATGTTACAGTTTATTTTCTACGCGATTGATTTATTTTCGATCCTAGAAAAATGGACGGCTGGCTTGGCGGGCCTTCTTGCCCCTGAAAGGGATAGTTGAGAGCCCGCCCAGTTGTTATGCTGTAAAGGAGTCACTGAGGAGATATCTGATGAGAATTTATGAAGGATGATTTGTGTGGACCATGAAAATCAATGTAACCAAAGGTTGCGTGCTGGTCAAGAATCCTTAGTTGCAAATGTTTGGTGTGTCTCTCAGAGCTAAACTAAATTTTGAAGATCAATATAGGATGTTTTCTGCGACCGTACATCATCAAGAGTATCGTTATCGAGAGTGTTTTTGATGGTAAAAAAATCATGCTCTCTAGGATTTTTTTTTGTGTTGCTAAAGTACAACACATACGAGTCGATGATGATATTGTTCGCAACTGCTGTACACAGCAACTGAGATATGACGTGATAAAAAATGTCTGTAAAGTAAGTTTTTGAAGCATTATGAGAGGACGTCATTTGAACATGAATAGCCTTGTGCCCTTCCTAATTAATGTACGGTAATTTAGGTTTAGTAATTGAGTAATAAGTTTTGGTACTTATTAATACACCCTCACCATCAAAAACGTGTTAGCTGAACTATATGATGATACCCAGAGTAACTGTCAGCAATTCAACTCTAACGCCAACGGACCTAACCAGTATCAACCTGACATCGATCGTCATCAAATCCTGCATAAAATAATATTCTAGCCGTTGTAGACCGTCGCCTGTACAACCCGATACATAAGGTCGTCATTGACCTATTTATCGTCCATCAAGTGGACGAATTGACTTCACACAATGGAGAAGTTTCGAAATTTAACTGATACTCATGCTATTGTGCTAAGCATAGCGAGGTGATGTTCAATATATGAGCTTCGCTCCTCCAATTATTTCAGTATTTATCGGCGGAACATGGGAGAAAGCTACCGTTGACTCGTATTGTATTTTTTAGGTACTTACGATTCCTCTTACATTTTGTTATGTCTACAACATAAAAAATAATTCTAAAGTGGCAGATAAAAAAAGTCAGACCGTGCGGAGAGTTTTTTTTGTAAATATGACGCTTCGCATACACTGAATGCAATAAAAAAAATTATCCGTCAAACAGAAAAAAAAAATTGAAGGATATCAGAGTGGTCAATTGATTAATGGCGTTGTAACTAGGAAATGTTGTTCATATTTACAGCGTCAGAGTATAGGGTTCACATTGCAGCAACGCATGTATTAGACAGTATGAAAGAAAAATATTTAGTCTAGAGGTTATGTATGAATTGTAAACTCATTTGCGTAATAGAATATTCTTCTGATATCTCAGGTTAGGACAGCCAGATTATTTTAAGCACGACAGAAAATTCATGAAATATATTTGTATTGGAATCATTCACAACAGATGATCAGCAATTTTGGGCATTTCTAGTTATTTTTTACGACTAATAGACCACATGTTGTAATTTATTGGACAACTTGTAAACTAAATAGACATAAAGTGTTAAATTTCTGCCAATAAATTTGTATATCTAAAATATTTGTGCCTTTCAAAGTGATTTTCCATCTAGACTACCATGGACAATGGATGAGTGTTCGTTAACGGGAAACAAAGAATACAGGCATGTCGGGCTACTGGCTCGAAACCAGTCGCCATTCTATTATCTGATATAATTGATGTCCCGTTTGGAAGCCTCTTAGATTCACTGTCTTGTTTGCCACCGTTGCAATTTGTGGATGTGTATCTCACTCAATTCATCAGCACCGGGCGTCTGCAGCTCCACATCAGTGCCGCCATTTGCTCCGGGGCCCTCCAGACACCGGCTGCCAAGGTGGTGTTTACTCGCATTAATTTACCATGACAGCCAACTCCCAGCAAAGGGCTGGGGATGATTTGGGGAGATGGGTGCAGCGGTAGCTTGATGGGCGGTCGTGCAATTGCGAGGAGTAGATTGGGGAGAGAAATGTGAAGGATCGAAAACTGAGTGCAAAGCCGAACTTTACAGGCGACTGAGAGAACGGGAGAAAAATAAACTGGAGGAAAGTTTTGCAAGAGGATGGCAGCGGTACACTTGGTAGGCAACGGATAAGTTGAAGAAAGTAGGAATCTGAAGTGAAGAAAAACGCTTCAAACAGAGCCTTGGTGCGTTTGACCAGCGCGCAGCTCAATGATCACCTGCGCGGCAAACAATTTATAATGTACATGTTCCAGTTACTACTGCACATAGGTAGCATACACCTCGTTGTCATGCCCTCGAGAGAGTCACGATGATTGGACACTAAAACGTTGTATGAGGCATATTGTCATAACTTACCCGACCAATGAAGAGGCAGCGAAATGTGTGCGCTGATGACAAAGCCGGGACGAGTGATGTCCTCTAGCGCAATTTCCTCCAGAGTGTGGCTCGAGTAGATGGCATGCTGCGTAAGTAGTATATACAGTGACGAAAACGCAAATGCAAAAGAATTAGATAGGGATGAATAGAGTTACTTTTCAGTCTAGGAAGTTTGCGCACCAAGTTTTCACTGGCGACCGGAGTCAGGCAGGCCGCTAACGGATGACTCATTCGGATGGACGGACGGACGGACGAACGGACGGACGGACGGACAGCGTTCGGATAAACATTGACAAGTTTTATGTTATGAACATTTACCATTAAATTGTATTTTGATGGATATTGTATTTATAGTTTTGTTTTTTCTTCTTCAGATGATTGTATTATGGTATAAGTGGTCACTAACTGTTGCTCGTTATATATATTTATTCGGTTTGGTAGGAAAAGTGTTATAACAAGTTTCTGGAGGGGTGGGGTGTAGGGATCCCCTAGGCAGAAAAATGGATGCGCTTTGGCATATTAGGCAAGTTTGCTCATATCAGTTATTTGAATTGTATTTTTCCCATGACTGATTTGTCATTATTTCTACGTTGTGAGTGAATGTTTC
>SDVV010017386.1:0-14001 GCA_016164225.1 Gammarus roeselii | reverse complement strand
ATAGTACAGCTCGTGCAATCAACGGATCACGTCGATCCTCTATTATAAGAGCTCGTGCAATCAATGATTCACGTCGATGCTCCAATAGTACAGCTCGTACAATCAATGGAACACGTCGATTCTCTAATTTTACAGCTTGTGCAATCAATGGATCACGTGGATCTTCTAATAGTACAGCTCACGCAATCAATGGAACGTGTCGATCCTCTAATAGTACAGCTCGTGCAATCAATGGATCACGTCGATCCTCTATGAGTACAGCTCGTGCAATTAATGGATCACGTGGATCCTCAAATAGTACAGCTCGTGCAATCAATGGATCGTGTGTATCTTCTAATAGTACAGCTCGTGCAATCAACGGATCACGTGGATCCTCTATTCGTACAGCTCGTGCAATCAGTGATCACGTGGATCCTCTATTAGTACAGCTCGTGCAATCAATGGATCACATGGATCCTCTAGTAGTACAGCTCGTGCAATCAATGGATCACGTGGATCGTCTAGTATTACAGCTCGTGCAATCAATCGATCACGTGGATCTTCTAATAGTACAGCTCGTACAATCAATGGATCACGTCGATTCTCTAATTTTACAGCTTGTGCAATCAATGGATCCCGTGGATCCTCTAATAGTACAGCTCGTGCAATCAATGGATCGTGTCGATCCTCTAATTGTACAGCTCGTGCAATCAATGGATCACGTCGATCCTCTATGAGTACAGCTCGTGCAATCAATGGATCACGTGAATCCTCTAACAGTACAGCTCGTGTCATCAATGGATCACGTGACTCCTCCAATAGTACAGCACGTGCAATCAAATAGTCACGTGGATCCTCTAATTATACGGCTCGTGCAATCAACGGATCACGTGGATCCTCTATTATTGCAGCTCTTGCAATCAATGGATCACGCGATTCCTCAGATAGTACAGCTCGTGCAATCAATGGATCACGTCGATCCTCTAATATTAAAGCACGTGCAATCAACGCATCACGTGGATTCTCTAATATTACAGCTCGTGCAATCAATGGATCACGTGGATCCCCTAATAGTACAGCTCGTGCAATCAACGGATCACGTGGACCCTCTAATAGTACAGCTCGTGCAATCAACGGATCACGTGGATCCTCTAATAGTACAGTTCGTGCGATCAATGGATCACGTGGATCCTCTAATAGTACAGCTCGTGCAATCAATGGATCACGTCGATCCTCTAATAGTAAAGCACGTGCAATCAACGAATTACGTGGATCCTCTAATAGTACAGCTCGTGCAATCAATAGATCACGTGGATCCCTTAATAGTACAGCTCGTGCAATCATTAGCTCGCGTGGATTCTCTAATTGTACAGCTCGAGCTGTCATTGTATCACGTGGATGTTTTTATGGTACAGCTCGTGCAATCAATGGATCACGTTGATCCTCTAATAGTACAGCTCGTAGAATCAATGGACCACGTCGATTCTCTAATAGTACAGCTCATGCAATTGATAGACCACGTTGATCCTCTACGAGTACAGCTCGTGCAATCAATGGATCACGTCGATCCTCTAATAGTAAAGCACGTGCAATCAACGGATCACGTGAATCCTCTAATATTACAGCTCGTGCAATCAATGGATCACGTGATTCCTCAAATCGTGCAGCTTGTGCAATCAACGGATCACGTGGATCCTCTTATAGTACAGCTCGTGCAATCAACGGATCACGTGGATCCTCTAATAGTACAGCTCGTGCAATCAGTGGATCACGTGGATCCTCTATTAGTACAGCTCGTGCAATCAATGGATCACGTGGATCCTCTAGTAGTACAGCTCGTGCAATCAATGGATCACGTGGATCGTCTAGAATTACACCTCGTGCAATCAATCGATCACGTGGATCCCCCAATAGTACAGCTCGTGCAATCAATGGATCACGTGAATCCTCTAGTAGTACAGCTCGTGCAATCAATGGATCACGTGGATCGTCTAGTATTACAGCTCGTGCAATCAATCGATCTCGTGGATCCCCCAATAGTACAGCTCGTGCAATCTACGGATCGCGTACATCTTCCAACAGTACAGCTCGTGCAATTAACGGATTACGTCGATCCTTCAATAGTACAGCTTGTGCAATCAACGGATCAGGTGGATCCTCTAATTGTACAGCTCGTGCAATCAGTGGATCACGTGGATCCTATATTAGTACAGCTCGTGCAATCAATGGATCACGTGGATCCTCTTGTAGTACAGCCCGTGCAATCAATGGATCACGTGGATCGTCTAGTATTACAGCTCGTGCAATCAATCGATCACGTGGATCCCCCAATAGTACAGCTCGTTCAATCTACGGATCGCGTGGATCCTCCAACAGAACAGCTCGTTTAATTAACGGATTACGTCGATCCTTCAATAGTACAGCTCGTGCAATCAATGGATCATGTCGATCCTCTAATTGTACAGCTCGTGCAATCAATGGATCACGTCGATCCTCTAATTGTACAGCTCGTGCAATCAAGGTATCACGTCGATCCTCCAATAGCATAGCTCGTGCAATCAATTGATCGCGTGGATCTTCTAATAGTACAGCTCGTGCAATCAATGGATCACGGGGATCCTCTAATAGTAAAGCTCCTGCAATCAACGGATCGATTGGATACTATGATAGTACAGCTCGAGCAATCAATGTATCACGTGAATCCTCTAGTAGTACAGCTCGTGCAATCAATGGATCACGTGGATCCCCTAATAGAACAGCTCGTGCGATCAACGGATCACTTGGATCCTCTAATTGTACAGCTCGTGCAATCAACGGATCACTTGAATCCTCTAATATTACCGCTCGTGCAATCAATGGATCACGTGATTCCTCAAATAGTGCAGCTTGTGCAATCAACGGATCACGTGGATCCTCTAATAGTACAGCTCGTGCAATCAACGGATCACGTGGATCCTCTAATATTGCAGCTCGTGCAATTAATGGATCACGTGATTCCTCAAATAGTACAACTCGTGCAATCAACGGATCACGTGGACACTCTAATTGTACAGCTCGTGCAATCAACGGATTACGTGGATCCTCTAATAGTACAGTTCGTGCAATCAATGGATCACAAGGATCCTCTAATAGTACATCTCGTGCAATCAACGGATTACGTCGATCCTCTAATAGTACAGCTCGTGCAATCAATAGATCACGTGGATCTTCTAATAGTACAGCTCGCGCAATCAACGGATCACGTGGATCCTCTAATTGTACAGCTTGTGCAATCAGTGGATCACGTGGATCCTCTATTAGTACAGCCCGTGCAATCAATGGATCACGTGGATCCTCTAGTAGGACAGCTCGTGCAATCAATGGATCACGTGGATCGTCTAGTATTACAGCTCGTGCAATCAATCGATCACGTGGATCTTCTAATAGTACAGCTCGTACAATCAATGGATCACGTCGATTCTCTAATTTTACAGCTTGTGCAATCAATGGATCCCGTGGATTCTCTAATAGTACAGCTCGTGCAATCAATGGATCGTGTCGATCCCCTAATAGTACAGCTCGTGCAATCAATGGATCACGTCGATCCTCTATGAGTACAGCTCGTGCAATCAATGGATCAGGTGAATCCTCTAACAGTACAGCTCGTGTCATCAATGGATCACGTGACTCCTCTAATAGTACATCACGTGCAACCAAATAGTAACGTGGATCCTCTAATTGTACGGCTCGTGCAATCAACGGATCACGTGGACCCTCTAATAGTACAGCTCGTGCAATCAACGGATCACGTGGATCCTCTAATAGTACAGTTCGTGCAATCAATGGATTACGTGGATTCCCTAATAGTACAGCTCGTGCAATCATTAGATCTCTGGATTCTCTAATTGTACAGCTCGAGCAGTCATTGTATCACGTGGATGTTTTCATAGTAGAGCTCGTGCAATCAATGGATCACGTTGATCCTCTAATAGTACAGCTCATGCAATTGATGGATCACGTCGATCCTCTACGAGTACAGCTCGTGCAATCAATTGATCACGTGGATCCTCTAATAGTACAGCTTGAGCATTCAATGGATCGCGTGTATCGTCGAATAGTACAGCTCGTGCAATCAATGGCTCACGTGAATCCCCTAATAGTACAGCTCGTGCAATCAATGGATGAGGTGGATCCTCTAATAGTACAGCTCGAGCAATCAACGAATCAGTTGGATCCTCTAATTGTACAGCTCGTACAATCATGGATCACGTGGATCCTCTAATAGTACAGCTCGTGCAATCAGTGAATAACGTGGATCTTCTAATAGTACAGCTCGTGCAATCAATGGATCCCGTAAATCCTCTAATAATACAGTTTGTGTAGTCAATGGATCACGAGGATCCTCTAAGAGTACAGTTCGTGCGATCAATGGATCACATGGATCCTCTGATGGTACGTTCGTGCAATCAATGGAGCAGGTCGATCCTTTAATAGTACAGCTCGTGCAATCAATAGATCACGTGGATCTTATAATAGTACAGCTCGCGCAATCAACGGATCACGTGGATCCTCTAATTGTACAGCTCGTGCAATCAGTGGATCACGTGGATCCTCTATTAGTACAGCTCGTGCAATCAATGGATCACGTGGATCCTCTAGTAGTACAGCTCGTGCAATCAATGGATCACGTGGATCGTCTAGTATTACAGCTCGTGCAATCAATCGATCACGTGGATCCCCCAATAGTACCGCTCTTGCAATCTACGTATCGCGTGGATCCTCCAACAGTACAGCTCGTGCAATTAACGGATTACGTCGATCGTTCAATAGTACAGCTCGTGCAATCAATGGATCATGTCGATCCTCTAATTGTACAGCTCGTGCAATCAAGGGATCACGTCGATCCTCCAATAGCACAGCTCGTGCAATCAATTGATCGCGTGGATCTTCTATTAGTACAGCTCGTGCAATCAATGGATCACGTGGATCCTCTAATAGTACAGCTCCTGCAATCAACGGATCGAGTGGATACTATGATAGTACAGCTCGAGCAATCAATGTATCACGTGAATCCTCTAATAGTACAGCTCGTGCAATCAATAGATCACGTGGATCCTCTAATAGTACAGCTCGTGCAATCAACGGATCACGTGGATCCTCTAATTGTACAGCTCATGCAATCAACGGATCACGTGAATCCTCTAATATTACAGCTCGTGCAATTAATGGATCACGTGATTCCTCAAATAGTGCAGCTTGTGCAATCAACGGATCAAGTGGATCCTCTAATAGTACAGCTCGTGCAATCAACGGATCACGTGGATCGTCTAGTATCACAGCTCGTGCAATCAATCGATCACGTGGATCCCCCAAAAGTATCGCTCGTGCAATCTACGGATCGCGTGGATCCTCCAACAGTACAGTTCGTGCAATTAACGGATTACGTCGATCCTTCGATAGTACAGCTCGTGCAATCAATGGATCATGTCGATCCTCTAATTGTACAGCTCGTGCAATCAAGGGATCACGTCGATCCTCCAATAGCATAGCTCGTGCAATCAATTGATCGCGTAAATCTTCTAATAGTACAGCTCGTGCAATCAATGGATCACGTGGATCCTCTAATAGTACAGCTCCTGCAATCAACGGATCACGTGGATCCTCTAATTGTACAGCTCATGCAATCAACGGATCACGTGAATCCTCTAATATTACAGCTCGTGCAATCAATGGATCACGTGATTCCTCAAATAGTGCAGCTTGTGCAATCAACGGATCACGTGGATCCTCTAATAGTACAGCTCGTCCAATCAACGGATCACCTGGATCCTCTAATAGTACAGCTCGTGCAATCAGTGGATCACGTTCATCCTCTATTAGTACAGCTCGTGCAATCAATGGATCACGTGGATCCTCTAGTAGTACAGCTCGTGCAATCAATGGATCACGTGGATCGTCTAGAATTACAGCTCGTGCAATCAATCGATCACGTGGATCCCCCCAATAGTACAGCTCGTGCAATCTACGGATCGCGTACATCCTCCAACAGTACAGCTCGTGCAATTAACGGATTACGTCGATCCTCCAATTGTACAGCTTGTGCAATCTACGGATCAGGTGGATCCTCTAATTGTACAGCTCGTGCAATCAACGGATCACGTGGATCCTCTATTAGTACAGCTCGTGCAATCAACGGATCACGTGGATCCTCTAATTGTAAAGCTCTTGCAATCAACGGATCACGTGAATCCACTAATATTACAGCTCGTGCAATCAATGGATCACGTGATTCCTCAAATAGTGCAGCTTGTTCAATCAACGGATCACGTGGATCCTCTAATAGTACAGCTCGTGCAGTCAACGGATCACGTGGATCCTTTAATGGTACAGTTTGTGCTATCAACGGCTAACATGGATCGTCAAGTACTACAGCTCGTGCAATCAATGGATCACGTGGATCCCCTAATAGTACAGCTCGTGCAATCAACGGATCACGTCGATCCTCTATTATAACAGCTCGTGCAATCAATGATTCACGTCGATGCTCCAATAGTCCAGTTCTTACACTCAATGAATCACGTCGATTCTCAAATTCTACAGCTTGTGCAATCAATGGATCATGTGGATCCTCTAATAGTACAGCTCGTGCAATCAATGGATCACGTCGATCCTCTATGAGTACAGCTCGTGCAATCAATGGATCACGTGGATCCTCTAATATTACAGCTCGTAAAATCAATGCATCGCGAGTATCTTCTAATAGTACAGCTCGTGCAATCAATGGATCATGTCGATCCTCCAATTGTACAGCTCGTGCAATCGATGGATCACGTCGATCCTATATGAGTACAGCTCGTGCAATCAATGGATCACGTGATTCCTCAAATAGTACAGCTCGTGCAATCAAAGGATCACGTGGCCCCTCTAATAGTACAGCTCGTGCAATCAACGGATCATGTGGATCCTCTAATATTGCAGCTCGTGCAATCAATGGATAACGTGATTCCTCAAATAGTACAGCTCGTGCAATCAACGGATCACGTGGACCCTCTAATAGTACAGCTCGTGCAATCAACGGATCACGTGGATCCTCTAATAGTACAGTTCGTGCAATCAATGGATCACGTGGATCCTCTAATGGTACAGCTCGTGCAATCAATGGATCACGTCGATCCTCTTATAGTAAAGCACGTGCATTCAACGGATCACGTGGATCCTCTAATAGTACAGCTCGTGCAATCAATGGATTACGTGGATCCCCTAATAGTACAGCTCGTGCAATTATTAGATCGCTGGATTCTCTAATTGTACAGCTCGAGCAGTCATTGTATTACGTGAATGTTTTTATAGTACAGCTCGTGCAATCAATGGATCACGTTTATCCTCTAATAGTACAGCGCGTAATATCAATGGACCACGTCGATTCTCTAATAGTACAGCTCAGGCAATTGATGGATCACGTCGATCCTCTACGAGTACAGCTCGTGCAATCAACGGATCACGTGGATCCTCTAATACTAGAGCTTGAGCAATCAATGGATCGCGTGTATCGTCGAATAGTACAGCTCGTGCAATCAATGACTCACGTGAATCCCCTAATAGTACAGCTCGTGCAATCAATGGATGAGTTGGATCCTCTAATAGTACAGCTCGCGCAATCAACGGATCACGCTGATCCTCTAATTGTACAGCTCGTGCAATCAGTGGAGCACGTGGATCCTCTATTAGTACAGCTCGTGCAATCAATGGATCACGTGTATCCCCCAATAGTACCGCTCGTGCAATCTACGGATCGCGTGGACCCTCCAACAGTACAGCTCGTGCAATTAACGGATTACGTCGATCGTTCAATAGAACAGCTCGTGCAATCAATGGATCATGTCGATCCTCTAATTGTACAGCTCGTGCAATCAAGGGATCACGTCTATCCTCCAATAGCACAGCTCGTGCAATCAGTTGATCGCGTGGATCTTCTAATAGTACAGCTCGTGCAATCAATGGATCACGTGGATCCTCTAATAGTACAGCTCGGGCAATCAATGGATCACGTGGATCCTCTAATAGTACAGCTCGAGCAATCAATGTATCACGTGAATCCTCTAATAGTACAGCTCGTGCAATCAACGGATCACGTTAGTCCTCTAATATTACAGCTCGTGCAATCAATGGATCACGTGATTCCTCAAATAGCGCAGCTTGTGCAATCAACGGATCACGTGGATCCTCTAATAGTACAGCTCGTGCAATCAGTGGATCACGTGGATCATCTATTAGTACAGCTCGTGCAATCAATGGATCACGTGGATCCTCTAGTAGTAGAGCTCGTGCAATCAATGGATCACGTGGATCGTCTAGAATTACAGCTCGTGCAATCAATCGATCACGTGAATCCCCCAATAGTACAGCTCGTGCAATCTGCGGATCGCGAACATCCTCCAACAGTACAACTCGTGCAATTAACGGATTACGTCGATCCTTCAATTGTACAGCTTGTGCAATCTACGGATCAGGTGGATCCTCTAATTGTACAGCTCGTGCAATCAACGGATCACGTGGATCCTCTAATAGTACAGCTAGTGCAATCAACGGATCACGTGGATCCTCTAATTGTAAAGCTCATGCAATCAACAGATCACGTGAATCCTCTAATATTACAGCTCGTGCAATCAATGGATCACGTGATTCCTCAAATAGTGCAGCTTGTGCAATCAACAGATCACGTGGATCCTTTAATAGTACAGCTCGTGCAATCAACGGATCACGTGGATCCTCTAATAGTACAGTTCGTGCAATCAACGGCTAACGTGGATCGTCAAGTAGTACAGCTCGTGCAATCAATGGATCACGTGGATCCCCTAATAGTACAGCTCGTGCAATCAACAGCTCACGTGGATCGTCAAGTACTACAGCTCGTGCAATCAATGGATCACGTGGCTCCTCTAATAGTACAGCACGTGCAATCAAATAGTCACGTGGATCCTCTAATTGTACAGCTCGTGCAATCAATGGATCACGTGGATCCTCTATTAGTACAGCTCGTGAAATCAATGGATCAGGTCGATCCTCTAATAGTAAAGCACGTGCAATCAACGGATCACGTGGATTCTCTAATAGTACAGCTCGTGCAATCAATGGATTAAGTGGATCCCCTAATAGTACAGCTCGTGCGATCATTAGATCGCGTGGATTCTCTAATTGTACAGCTCGAGCAGTCCTTGTATCACGTGGATGTTTTTATAGTACAGCTCGTGCAATCAATGGATCACGTCGATCCTCTAATAGTACAGCTCGTAAAATCAATGGACAACGTCGATTCTCTAATAGTACAGCTCATGCAATTGATGGATCACGTCGATCCTCTACGAGTACAGCTCGTGCAATCAATGGATCACGTGGATCCTCTAATAGTACAGCTTGAACAATCAATGGATCGCGTGTATCGTCGAATAGTACAGCTCCTGCAATCAATAGCTCACGTGGATCCCCTAATAGTACAGCTCGTGCAATCAACGAATCAGGTGGATCCTCTAATTGTACAGCTCGTGCAATCAATGGATCACGTTGATCCTCTAATAGTACAGCTCGTGCAATCAATGGATCGCGTGGATCCTCTAATAGTACAGCTCGTGCAATCAGGGGATCACGTGGATCTTCTAATAGTACAGCTCGTGCAATCAATGGATCCAGTAAATCCTCTAATAATACAGTTTGTGTAGTCAATGGATCACGAGGATCCTCTAACAGTACAGTTCGTGCGATCACTGGATCACATAAATCCTCTGATGGTACGTTCGTGCAATCAATGGAGCAGGTCGATCCTCTATTAGTACAGCTAGTGCAGTCAATGGATCACGTGGATCCTCTTATAGTACAGCTCGTGCAATCAATGGATCACGTGGATCCTCCAAAAGTACAGCTCATACAATCAACGGATTACGTCGATCCTCTAATAGTACAACTCGTGCAATCAATAGATAACGTGGATCTTCTAACAGTACAGCTCGCACAATCAACGGATCACGTGGATCCTCTGATTGTACAGCTCGTGCAATCAATGGATCACGTGGATCCTCTATTAGTACAGCTCGTGCAATCAATGGATCACATGGATCCTCTAGTAGTAAAGCTCGTGCAATCAATCGATCACGTGGATCGTCTAGTATTACAGCTCGTGCAATCAATCGATCACGTGGATCCCCCAATAGTACAGCTCGTGCAATCAACAGCTCACGTGGATCGTCAAGTACTACAGCTCTTGCAATCAATGGATCACGTGGATCCCCTAATAGTACAGCTCGTGCAATCAACGGATCACGTAGATCCTCTATTATAACAGCTCGTGCAATCAATGATTTACGTCGATGCTCCAATAGTACAGCTCGTACAATCAATGGATCACGTCGATTTTCTAATTTTACAGCTTGTGCAATCAGTGGATATCGTGGATCCTCTAATAGTTCAGCTCGAGCAAGCAATGGATCGTGTCGATCCTCTAATAGTACAGCTCGTGCAATCAATGGATTACGTCGATCCTCTATGAGTACAGCTCGTGCAATCAATGGATCACGTGGATCCTCTAATAGTACTGCTCGTGCAATCAATGGATCGCGTGTATCTTCTTATAGTACAGCTCGTGCAATCAATGGATCATGTCGATCCTCTAATTGTACAGCTCGTGCAATCAATGGATCACGTCGATCCTCTATGAGTACAGCTCGTGCAATCAATGGATCACATGAATCCTCTAACAGTACAGCTCGTGTCATCAATGGATCATGTGGCTTCTCTATTAGTACAGCTCGCGCAATCAATGGATCACGTGGATCCTCTAATATTGCAGCTCGTGCAATCAATGGATCACGTGATTCCTAAAATTGTACAGCTCGTGCAGTCAACGGATGACGTGGACCCTCTTATAGTACAGCTCGTGCAATCAACGGATCACGTGGATCCTCTAATAGTACAGTTCATGCAATCAATGGATCACGTGGATCCTCTAATAGTACAGCTCGTGCAATCAAAGGATTACGTCGATCCTCTAATATTACAGCTCGCGCAATCAATAGATCACGTGGATCTTCTAATAGTACAGCTCGCGCAATCAACGGATCACGTGGATCCTCTAATTCTACTGCTCGTGCAATCAGTGGATCACGTGGATCCTCTATTAGTACAGCTCGCGCAATCAATGGATCACGTGGATCCTCTAGTAGTACAGCTCGTGCAATCAATGGATCACGTGGATCGTCTAGTATTACAGCTCGTGCAATCAATCGATCACGTGGATCCCCGAATAGTACTGCTCGTGCAATCTACGGATCGCGTGGATCCTCCAACAGTACAGCTCGTGCATTTAACGGATTACGTCGATCCTTCGATAGTACAGCTCGTGCAATCAATGGATCATGTCGATCCTCTAATTGTACAGCTCGTGCAATCAAGGGATCACGTCGATCCTCCAATAGCATAGCTCGTGCAATCAATTGATCGTGTGGATCTTCTAATAGTACAGCTCGTGCAATCAATGGATAACGTGGATCCTCTAATAGTAAAGCTCTGCAATCAAAGGATCGAGTGGATACTATGATAGTACAGCTCATACAATCAACGGATCACGTGAATCCTCTAATATTACAGCTCGTGCAATCAATGGATCACGTGATTCCTCAAATAGTGCAGCTTGTGCAATCAACGGATCACGTGGATCCTCTAATAGTACAGGTCGTGCAATCAACGGATCACGTGGATCCTCTAATAGTACAGTTCGTGCAATCAACGGCTCACGTGGATCGTCAAGAAGTACAGCTCGTGCAATCAATGGATCACGTGGATCCCTAATAGTACAGCTCGTGCAATCAACAGCTCACGTGGATCGTCAAGTACTACAGCTCGTGCAATCAATGGATCACGTGGATCCTCTATGAGTACAGCTCGTGCAATCAATGGATCACGTGAATCCTCTAACAGTACAGCTCGTGTCATCAATGGATCACGTGGCTCCTCTAAAAGTACAGCACGTGCAATCGAATAGTCACGTGGATCCTCTAATTGTACAGCTCGTGCAATCAACAGATCACGTGGATCCTCTAATATTGCAGCTCGTGCAATCAATGGATCACGTGATTCCTCAAATAGTACAGCTCGTGCAATCAACGGATCACGTGGACCCTCTAATAGTACAGCTCGTGCCATCAACGGATCACGTGGATCCTCTAATAGTACAGTTCGTGCAATCAATGGATCACGTGGATCCTTTAATAGTACAGCTCGTGCAACCAATAGATCACGTCGATCCTTCAATAGTAAAGCAAGTGCAATCAACGGATCACGTGGATCCTCTAATAAAACAGCTCGTGCAATCAATGGATCACGTGGATCCTCTAATAGTACAGCTCGCGCAATCAACGAATCAGGTGGATCCTCTAATTGTACAGCTCGTGCAATCAATAGATAACGTGGATCCTCTAATAGTACAGCTCGTGCAATCAATGGATCGCGTGGATCCTCTAATAGTACAGCTCGTGCAATCAGTGGATCACGTGGATCTTCTAATAGTACAGCTCGTGCAATCAATGGATCCCGTAAATCCCCTAATAATACAGTTTGTGTAGTCAATGGATCACGAGGATCCTCTAAGAGTACAGTTCGTGCGATCAATGGATCACGTGGATCCTCTGATGGTACTTTCGTGCAATCAATGGAGCAGTTCGATCCTCTATTAGTACAGCTAGTGCAGTCAATGAATCACGTGGATCCTCTTATAGTACAGCTCGTGCAATCAATGGATCACGTGGATCCTCCAAAAGTACAGTTCATACAATCAACGGATTACGTCGATCCTCTAATTGTACAGCTCGTGCAATCAATAGATCACGTGGATCTTCTAATAGTACAGCTCGCGTAATCAACGGATCACGTGGATCCTCTAATTGTACAGCTCGTGCAATCAGTGGATCACGTGGATCCTCTATTAGTACAGCTCGTGCAATCAATGGATCACGTGGATCCTCTAGTAGTAAAGCTCGTGCAAACAATGGATCACGTGGATCGTCTAGTATTACAGCTCGTGCAATCAACGGATCACGTGGATCCTCTAATTGTACAGCTCGTGCAATCAGTGGATCACGTGGATCCCCTAATAGTACCGCTCTTGTAATCAATGGATCAGGTGGGCCCTCTAATAGTACATCTCGTGTAATCAATGGATCACGTGGATCCTCTTATAGTACATCTCGTGCAATCAATGGATCACGTCGATCCTCTTATAGTACAGCTCGTGCAATCAATGGATCACGTCGACTCTCTAATAGTACAGCTCGTGCAATCAACGGATCACGTGGATCCTATAATAGTACAGCTCGTGCAATCAATGTATCACGTGAATCCTCTATTAGTACAGCTCGTGCAATCAATAGATCACGTGGATTCTCTAATAGTACAGCTCGTGCAAGCAACGGATTCACTTGGATCCTCACATATTAAAGCTCGTGCAATCAATTTATCACGTGATTCCTTTAATAGTACAGCTCGTGCAATCAATGGATCACGTAAATCCTCTAATAGAACAAAACTCGTACGTTGATTATTTCTCCCGCAGAAGTATTATCGGTCGATGTTTGGTTTGGACTCAACGACATTTTGGCGGAGGGCATCTTCGTGAATGCAGGAGGCACTCCGATAATATATTCAAAGTAAGTTATTACTAGTTAATAAATTTACCATATCAACGAAATAACATTCAGAGTGACTTCATTAATTTTGTAGTTGGAAACATAAATCGTGTAATCGCTAGGTGTTCTTTGAGGATGAATTTTGAGACTTTTGAATACCATTTACGATACGATATTTGACAGTCATAGCCAATTACCTAATCTTTCGTCGTTCAGTATTCGATATTTTTGCAATCGTAAAGTTGTGATGATAAAAGTACGTGGCTAATTAAAATAAGAGGAAATAATAACTATAAGACTTTGCGTTGTTATCAAGAATTGTGGATAATTTGAATACTAGCTTAAAAGTTTGGAAACTGTTCAATGGCCGTGT